>LR749492.1:201388-376441 GCA_902729485.2 Mus minutoides
TAAGTAACTTTTGGAAAGAGCTATAAACGGTATCTGAAATCTAACAAAGTTAACACTGTTTAAAAAAAAATACAAAACTCAAAAGTCAAGCAAAACTAAATAGAAGATATCTGGAAGTTAGCTGAGACCACTATAAATGAGAAAAGAAAGAAAGATAGAAAGAAAGAAAGAAAGAAAGAAAGAAAGAAAGAAAGAAAGAAAGAAAGAGAAAAGCTTTGTAAAATCCATTTTAAAATTCTTTCATTAAGTTTCATAGCAAGACCGACATTATATTTACATGACAAACTGAAGCATTCTAGTTAAATCATAATTTTAAATATGATACCTAAACTTTAATCTGATGGAATTTCTAAAACCTTGTTGTCTGTGTGTGTGAGGGTAGCAAAGGTCCTAATCTCTAGCAGCAGCTCTAAATGATGTGTTCTCTTGAATGTATCCATTAATAAGGGGGCATAGTTTTTAGGAATAAATTGTTAGCAAACAATATAAATGGCACGGTGGTCTGAGCTTGTCCATAATTTTTTTTTTTTTTGCACAACAGAGCTAAAAAGGACCAATATAGTTTATCTGTGCATGTTTATTTCTGGCCATCTCGAGATCTTAAGGGTCAATATGATTTACTAACATTCACTGAAGTTATTAAAATCGTTGTACTAAGTTGATGGAAAGGTGTTATTGCTTCTGTAACAAAAGCAGCTTTCATGCAGCAGTTTATACATAATTCTTTATCGGGGTTATCTTCTATCTTCAGGTTCAGCTCTCAGTGTTCCATGGGTCATAAAGTTGGTTGTTTGTGCTGTATGCTGACACTCTGCTTTTGCTTGCACAGTTCCCAGCATGCTGACGATGTTTTCCAGGACTTACATTGGAAGCATTCTTTGCCCTCTCCTGGTTTTACAGAGGACCCAGGAGGACAACAATGGATATGCCCTTGGAGGATCGTGGAAGCCACCTAGATTAAGGGATGTGAATGATACCACAGTCTTCAGACTTCTCCAGATGACTCCAGACAGGTAAAGAATTGCTGTTTTAAAAGGCATCAAATGAGCAGCACACTTTTGTCTCCTGAAAATAGAACCTCCACTCTAGGAAAACCACTGTAGTCACCAGCAGAAGTAGAGAAGAGAATAAACATGAGCAGTGTGCAGGCAAGCAACAGCTGTGTGTCCAGAGAGAGAGAAGACATAGAACAGAGACATGAGACAGAGACAAAGGATTATACTTGGTATCAGGAAAGATAGAATGTAACTGTCTTGCAAACCTGGAATTTAATCTATTATCTGCCCCTTGCAGGAAAAAAAAAAACCCAACTAAAAGTGAATAAAAATAACTCAAAAAATAGTTATGAAGAGAATTTCATACCAAAACATAGAGACTAACAGAAAAGTTGGTCTAAAAAGCTTAGTTAGTTCAAATGCTGTGATAAAAGATAACTATAACTCGTGATCACCATGCATCTAGTATATCTATTTAATGTGGCTTCATTGCTACAGCATATGTCATTTCCCATGGCCTCATGCAAAGACATAAACGCCCCCCCCCAAAATCCAAATTTAAAAGGCGTGGTCTTTACAGGGAAATAACAGAATGATGTGATTCTAATTCAAAACACAGCAACAAGCTGTTAGGAGTTCACTACAATTTTAAATAAATGATCGGCTCAAAGTTTAATAGTATTCATGAGATTTACTTTGCTGCATGAGACTCTGGTGTACTTTTCACTTTAGGTACATCTCACTGGTTCCATTCTATCTTACTCCATGAATAATATTTCACATACAAAGAAATACCCGTCATATTTCTATCACTAGAACTCAGTATAGAAATATCAGCATATATAACTTGTAATTATTAAGCAATTCCGATTTTAATCTAGATTGTAGTTATTTTCTTGCTTTGGGTGAACACAGTAAGTTGTGATGAGATTCAGATTAAGTCAACCCTTATTCTATACTATTGGCTCTATGCTGTTATGAATGCTTCCATAGTAATGAAAAACAATAATGAAAAACAATACATTTTTCAATATGTCACCATAATAAAAGGCCAAGGGAAATATAATTAAGTAGGTAGAAGAAGTTAAGGACATAAGAGTACCAAGGATTTTCCATTATACAAAATGGAGAATAAAAGAAAATATCCCTATATCAGAAAAAATGTTAAGGAGAAAATGTGGAAAATTTAAAATAGAATCTAGGAGTTAAGAAAAATGGTTCTGTGGAGGCTTGATGCCCCAGAGAAGGGAATTCTAGAGGGGTGAGGCAGGAGAGAGTGGGTGGCTGGGTTAACACCCTCTTAGAGGCAAAGGGGAGGGGGATGGTGTGGAAGGTTCATAGAGGAGAGACCAGGAAAGGGGATAACATTTGAAACACAAACAAATAAAATGATTAATAAAAATAAATTAGGATTTCTATATTTCATAAGGATTCATATTAATACAGCAATGGAAACATCTGCCTGCAACAAATCTATAGCACAAAAAAAAAAAAAAAAAGGAAGAAGGAGAAGGAGAAGAAAGAGAACACATGTACCACACATGCAAATAGACTCAGATCCACCCACGAACTAGTAGTGAATAGTTTAAAATATCACCTTTAGTCACCTTTCATAATGAATGGAAAAGTTTGCTCACTAAAGAACACACAGAGCAAAGTGCAGGTGTGGTACCGTGAAGAGAACACAGTGTGCTCAATGGCAGCAGTGAATGTCTGACCCAAAGGCAGCGTAAAGGAAGCTCACAGTTCATGAGAATATAGGAAGAATGATGTCTTTTTTTTTTTTTTAAGGAACATAAATGAGATGGCAAACTAAACAAAGTAAGATAAACAAAAGTAAAAGGAAATCTGAATGGAATTTTAATATGAAGATGAACAAGGAGAGCACAAAACACAAGACGAAAATATGTAAATAAGAATGGAAAATAACTGGAGAAGGCGAGGGAGACGACTCGGAGTTGAAAGGACTGCTTGCTCTTCCAGAGATCCTGAGTTCAATTCCCAGCACCTCAGCACTTACGTGGCAGCTCACAACCATCTATGACTATACTCCCTTGGGATCTAATGCTCTCTTCTAGTGTGCAGACATACTTGCAGACAAATCATCCAAATAAACAAATAATGGAATCTTCAGGACTTTGTAGAAAAGTTTTAAAAATTAATAGAAGAGAATATTTAAGAAGCCGGGCATGGTGGCGCACGCCTTTAATCCCAGCACTCAGGAGGCAGAGGCAGGCAGATTTCTGAGTTTGAGGCCAGCCTGGTCTACAAAGTGAGCTCCAGGACAGCCAGGGCTATACAGAGAAACCCTGTCTCAAAAAACCAAAAAAAAAAAAAAAAAAAAAAAAAAAAAAAAAAAAAAAAAAAAAAAAAAAAAAAAAAAAAAAAAAAAAAAAAAAAAAAAAAAAAAAAAAAAAAAACCAAACAAATAAAATAAAAGTATGACTTATATTAAAATTCTTCCTAAGTACACTGAAAGAAGTGGATAACTCTCCCTATCCAGAGAAGGAATATCTCTTTTATTTAATACTCCTACACAAAGAAGTATCCAAGTTCAATAAAGACACAAGAATTTGCAAACTGATTCTTAAAACTACAGATAGAGAGAAAATAAGCTTCCGCAAAGCTTATGTAATAACAAAACAACAAATGGAAAATCCATGTAAATATGTATGGCCCTGGATCTATTTAAGGGTCATACTCAGATCAAAACCAATGCAATAAGCACAGTGAGAAGGGTGTGGTGAGGAGGTCTGTCAGGAAGATGCGCAGAAGGCCTCTTAGAGCTGACTCATAAGCATCTTAGGTGACAAATCTTACAGAGGTGTTTACACATGTTGGATGTCATGAGGAGCAGCAGTGTAAAAGGGAGAACTGAGCAAACCGGGAAGAATTCCAGTCTTCATTTTCCAGGAAGAATGCTATAATGTATGAGCCCAAATGCAAAAGCAGAAGATATTCATTTCAAATAAAAATGCAAATGAGATAAACTCACTTATTAAAATAGACTCCCAGATCAGACTTGAAAGCAAGTCTCACTTAAATGCTCTATGCAGGAAAGATACTGAATGTAAAGTGATTCAGAAATATGTCAAAACTAATAAGTAAATCCACTAACTGGCTTTAGCCAAGCATAAACGTACAAAGAGTGGGACACAGAGACAGACTGAGACAGAACAGATACATCACAAAATATCTAGTCAAGAAAATAACTGAAACACAAACAAAATAGGGCTAATTACACAGAATGCTGTCAGACACAAGATTCTAATCAGTTACATTCAGTAAATGAATTTGAAAGAGATAGAATATCTGATTTCCTGGAAAGAGAGAGAACCTGTCATAGCTTATTATACATCAAAGGCATTTCTATAGCTCAACATACAGTCTGTTAGAGCAAGCACTGGGGCCCCTAAGGAAAACCTGGCAGGGAGAACAGACTGCCTGGCTTGGGTGGAGCCTGTCATTTCATTTAAATGGGGTCATGAGCTGGACAATGGACCACACCTCGAAAAGTGGATTCACCTTAAACCATGCTACAGTCACAGACAAAATAATCTTAACGCGATATACCTTTCTTTCCCAGAATCCTCACTCCAAATGCAGTAGAGTATACGTCACATCCAGCTTTCTAAGTAAGACAACCTGCTTTTCTGATTATTCAGAAATAATTTTTATCCAGCTTTCTAAGTAAGACAATCTGCTTTTCTGATTATTCAGAAATATTTTTTCATACTGTATGTCTATAATAAAACAAAAAATAATATATAACTGAGAAAAATATATAAGAAAACAACAGCATGATATATCAAACCTCTCAGGTTACTCTATAAATTTAACACAACTTCAAAAAATTGTGGAACTATTTCTTCTACAACCAGCAAAATAAAAGAAAAAAATGCTAGGTAAAACTTTCCATTGAAAATTCTTTAAGACAACGGCATTTTAAAAATAATGTAGGCCTGGAGCTGGAGAGATGGCTCAGGGTTAAATGCACTGGCTGCTCCTCCAGAGGACCTGAGTTTAATTCCCAGCACCCACATGGAAGCTCACAACTGTCTGTAACCCCAACTCCAGAGGCTCCAACACTTCCAGACAGACATATATGCAGGCAAAGCACCGATGCACATGAAATAAAAATAAAATATTGTTTAAAAAATCTAGCCCTATTATAGCCTGAAACACTACCATCTTATGAATATACACACAACTCCATGGATTAATAAGGGAAGAGTAGGTTACTTAACCAATTGTATAATGGCATACTTCTAAGTATATGAGGAAACGAAATTGTATTCACATTTCATACATGACATAAGAATAAATGCAGATGATCAAAATTTGTTAAAAGATTGAAATGTATTAAAGAAACTTCCAAAATACTAGATGTATTTTAATATGCGAATATTGAAAACCAATTGTTCAATATAAACTAGATCCAGATGCCATAAAATAAAAATAATAAATGTTTGAAAACAAGGGCATAAAGTCCATGCTAAATAATCAAATGGCAAACAACAATATGTAAATATTTGGCTAACATCTAAAATTATTATCATAATCAAAAGCTATTTTTCTACCTTCAAGCAGAATCATTTTAAATCAATTAGAAGAAAACTAAGCACTCTGTAAGCAAAAATAGGCAAATACACAAATTGGAAAAAATAGAAAGTACAAATAAGTCTCAAAATATGTTAATCTCTCCAATAGAAGAGAAAGAAATAAAAATTGTAATGAATAATATCCGGTACCACGTCTGGTACCTGAGACAGCTGGTCAGATCAGATCAAAAAGCAATAAAACTATTAAGGACTAAATGGGCCATGTCGGAGACACAGGAACCAACAGGAATTGGATATGATGGGCAATATGTGGCCATTTAAGCTTTAAAGAAGGTATGAATGCAAATTATGACCAAACAGATAATAGACAAAGAGCTCATCTGGACAGTCCCATCAAAAAGTAAGGAATAAAAAACTTAAGCAAAACCAGGAATACCATATAACTGGGTCTCTTCATCCTTCTGAAAATAGGCCCACGAGGATAAGTAATTATCCTACCTTTCTGACATCAGGGAAATCAATTATTCCTAATTAGAATCTTTTACTAAAAAATTCAAATAACCATGGAACAAATGTAAAGATTTAAAAAAAAAATCACTGTTCTTCAGTCCCTCTTAAAACTCTTCATTCAAGCAACATGCACCCAGACAAAACCATCTGTTGAAAGCTAAATGAAGACCTTTACAACAGAAGAAAGCACTGTGACCCTGCCCATCCTCAGCCCTGCAAGGAGGACAGAGAAGATGCTGTGCCCCTGCTTAGATACAATAATAAGTATAGTGTGGTATCAATTAACATGCCAAGCTTCCCTCTAATCAGATGCCAGGTTTGCTGATTGTCTACTGAGGATAGATGAACAGGCCGAGGAAGCAAACAGACAAATCCAGACTCTGGACTTCTTTCTCTCTAAGGCAACCATTGGTTTTTATTAGTCAGTATCAAGCAGTCAAAAGAACAGGAAACTCCTCTGTTTTGAAAGAGAGTGAAAGTATAGAAATGAAAACAGTGAATGGTCTGATTAAAATAAACCATTGGCAGCAATATGTTTTCATTCTCACCAATGCGTTTTTCTAGACTATCTTACTACACAATCTGGAACAATAATTGTTCAGATTAAATATAAACAATTGGCAAAAGGACTAGATGATGAAATGTCCACAGGTTTGAGGACGCTTATTGAAAAGTGCCATGGGATGCTACCAGGCTCTTTGATAAATGCTTTACTAGTGAAAAGGGAAAGGAGCTAGAGGAAGGCCCTCCCTGAATGATGCTTATAGAATGGGGTACCCTTGACAGTGCCTAGGACACTTCCTTCCTTCCCTTCCTGTGAGGTCCAATTGGTGCCTGTTACATGGAATGAAAACTTGTATAAGGAACTTACCTTCCCACCATTGGTTAAGAGAATAATTAATAAATTCTATATGGGTACATGTCAATTATTACCATAACTTAAAATGCACACGCCTACAGCTTAAATCTGTGGATGTCTGTTCTACAGAAATATCCTCATACATAAACCTGGAATTTATTGAAGCATTGTTTGTAGCAAGTGAGGAAATCTATAAGAGCCTTAAAGTCTATAAATATAGACTAATCAAAGTGTCATATGGTTTATCTAGAGAATACAAGAGCAGTCTTTGAGAAGAAAACTAGTTAAGAATGAAATATGAGAAAGGAAGTCAGGACTTTCTGTAATAATTCAGATAGTTTTTAAGTACTTATAATTACGTGGACAGAACTTCAACAGATTGACCAGAGCAGAAGAATACAATGAGAAAGCTGGGCCTATGTCTGCTCTAGTAGACAACTCTTTCTTATGTCCCACTTGCACACCATAGGATACTCACAGTATTTCCAACTCACCAAGCTAGAATGATAGAAATTCCCTCCAGTCTTTAGTGGGTGGCCTCCTAGAAGCACAATCATCAGACAGATGCTCCGTAACTCCAACAATGTCTCAGTATCAACCAGTCAGAAAACACAGCAGCATGTTTTCCTTCAAGAAATCTGGAAACCAGAAAATATGGCTAAATGAAAAATCTCACCACCAAACAAAAGGAGATTTGGCTGTGAGTAAAGGAAAAATTCCCCACACAAGGCATTAGAGACATAAACCAGTCATAATACAGACATGGTAACATTTCTGTTTAAAGCCTACATGAACAGGAAATGGCAATATACATATATATATATATATATATATATATATATATATATATATATATATATATATATATACACACTCATAAAAAATGTAAGAACACCAACCAAAATCAAGAGTCCATGAAGCTTGTGACTATGTGGCTGTCTGTCTGTCTGTCTGTCTGTCTGTTTATGTGTGTGAGTTATTAAACAAAATAAATCTATTCAGTATACTTTTAAAATGAAACATTTGTAACATTAAAAAGAAATCGTTATTAATAACATTAATAAGAAATAGAACTAAATAAAATATCTAAAATTAAATACTTAATTGAAGTCAGAAATTACAGTAGACTAGAATACAACAGTAGCTTCAATTCAATAAATAGTCATTAAACTAAAATCTCAAATTTGACACAGGGAAACTGACTTGGACCACATTATATACAGCATGGGAATAATCATTTGGAATAGAATTAGAATGTTAAATACATCTCCATCATAAAATGATGAGAAATTTTGTGGAAATAATAAAGGCGTAGAAATTAATGACTGAAACTTTACAAAAATTCTTATTTTTTAATTAAAAAATAGCCAACTCTTAGATCCACACAAAAAAATCAATGTCCAAAGAAGGAAAAGACATGGTAACATTTCTATTTAAAGTCTACATGAACAGGAAGTGACAACTGATAGGTATAAATACACTCATAAAGAAAGTAACAACAACCAAAACCAAGAGTCCATGAAGCTTGCGTCTGTCTGTCTGTATGTATGTATGTATGTCTGTCTGTCTATGTGTTTGAGTTATTAAGTAACTATACAGACTACAAAGTAAATCTATTCAGTACCTTCTTTTCTTCCTCATTTGTATAGAAAATTTTTTCATACTATATATTCTGATCACAGTTTCACCTCCTCCCAAAATCTTTCCTGCCTTCCTACCCACACAAATCTGTCCCATTTCTTTCTCTCTATCATTAGGACACACACAGACAAACAAACAAAAAACAGATTTTTTTAAATGGAGGGAAAATCCACAAGAAACACAGACACACATTAGACACAGATTCTCTCTCTCTCTCTCTCTCTCTCTCTCTCTCTCTCTCTCTCTCTCTCTCTCTCCATAAAAACACAAAATTAGAAACTATAATATACAAACAAAGGACCAGTAAGACAAAAAACAAAAAAATACCTACCCAATATAGTATGAGATTGAAAGTCTAAAAAAAAATACAACTGGGTTTGTTTTTTCCTTGGCCATCTGTTTTTAGGCATGAGGCCTGTCTACCCTTAGTTGCAGTTAATATACTCAGTAAAAAAATCATTGGAGAAAATTAAGTTTTACATTGCAAATTGGATGTCAATTTGTAGATAGCACCTTGGTTAGAGGTGGTAGCCCTTGTTCACAGTCTCCACTCAGTACTGGGGACACAACTGGCTTGAACCTATGCCTGCCCTGTCACACAGGATCCTGCTGTCACATTCTCTGTGAATTCATATGTGCATCAGTCTGAAAAGACTGTTTTCTGGGAGGAGTCATCCACTTCCTCTGACTCTTCCAATCTTTCTGCTTCTATTTCTACATGGAGCCCTGCGTCCTAAAGTGAGGCTTTGATGAAAATATCTCTAGGATTGAGTGTTCCAAAATCTCCTACTCTCTGCACATTGTTCAGCTGTGGTTCTCTGTATTTGTTCTCATCAATGGCAATAGAAAACTTGTCTGATGATAGTTGATTGAGGCCATCTATGGGCATAGAATCTATCATTAGCAATCATTTAATTCCTATTTTCCTTTAGCAAAATAATAGTATTTTGTTCTTTCCTGGGTCCATAGCCTATCTGGTCTTAGAGTCTTGGCAACTTGAGCAGTTGTCACATATGGGTTCAATCTCATAAAGTAGACCTTAAATCCAATCAAAGAGTACTTGATCACTCCTACAATGCTTATGCCATTATTGTACCAGTGTATTATGCAGGCAGATGATCCTTTAAATCCAAGGGTTTGTAGCTAGTTACTTTTCTCCTCTGGTAGCATGTAGAGCACAAACCACACTAAGTGTAAGTATATTCAATGTTATGAGACATCATGGGTTGGAGAGGTAACACAATGGTTTCTCATCTGGGCTGGCAATGATCCCCCTAGACTATCTGATAAAAACCCCAAAACTAGGTGTTGAGTTGTTAGGGCTAGTTGTCATAACTTACTAATTTCTATTTCATTCTCTCCAAACATTTTTCCTTGTACATCTTTTCAGGAATAAGAATCTCTTTATCCTTCTACTTAAAGTACTAGTAACTGTTGATGCATTTTAAAATACTTGATTTAATTTCTTAGAGAAAAATCATGTAGAAAGGGTCAGAGATAGTGACATTGTCAAGTTCTTCCACTGAATGACTGTAAGATCATACATGCCTCAGAGTCTAGCAAGAGATGAATTAATTAAATAAACAGAAATACTTAACTGTAAACACAGGCTCATTTGCCCACACAAGCTGTGAATCACCGCTCTGATGTTCCATACATTCCCACAAATCTCCAACTGTACAAAGGAACCAAATGAGAGAAACACTTTGCATGAACTCAAGTTCATGTAGAAACCTTATCACTTCAATATGCTCATCACAAATAACAAAGAATAAAAAACTCAAAGTTGGTCATCATAAAGCTCTCTGGGAGTTTTTACATCAATGGTGTGATCAACAATATATTTCTTCTGAAGCGACTAGCAGCACTGACCAACTTCCAGTTTGGAATTTTCCATATTTCAAATGTGCAGTGTTAAGAATGAGAGAAGTGTCACTAAACTTATATTATCCATCTTAGTCACACATTAAAAAAGAGATTTTTGGCAAGTCCTGATACAACTGTGTAGGAGGGAGATTAATGGAGAGCAAATTGGGGAGTAATTAATCACGCTGCATAAGAAAGTGAAAAGAAGAAACAGAGATGCAGGGTTTGACAGGGAAATTCTAAGCTCTTTGTACTTGGCACTAGTCAAAAAAAAGGGAGGCATAATAGGGCTGAGAAGTTCATGAATATGCCCCAGTTAATCTGTATGTGCACTGAAATGCTATTTAGTTTGGTTCATTTAAATCTGAAATTCCCTTCCCCATTGATGTCAGCTAGTTAGCCAAGATGGTGTGTTACTGTTATGATCACTGCAGCGCACATAATTTAGATTTATCTCTTTGGGGACTCGACTCCACCCCCTGCTAGCTAATATGCTCACCATGTTTAATGATGCAAAAAATTTCCCTGAGTACAGGTTATTTATCTTTATCAGGGGCTGCGTTTGGCTGTCTGTCTGTTATCAGCCAGAATATTTGTTCCAAAGTGATTGGTTCTCATACATATTTCAGGATGGTCCTGAGGACCATATTATCAGTTAGATTTGCAGAAGTGTCTCGGTTCTTCAGATATACCTTAGTAATACTGATTTATGAATTTGAAACAGATGAAATTATTATTCAATCCATGAACCCTCAAATCACTATGCTGCATGTAAAATCAATTTAAAATCTGGGAAAGTACTTTCCTTTGGAGGAGTTTGGGAGATATGTGGCAAACAACATGAAGTGTGGGTATATGATAAGGAAGATCGTCACACATTGGCTTTCCTCAATCTTGCTACTAGGCCATAACTAGAGAAGAAAACCTGAGAGATGAACAAGCAGGTCCCATCGAAACAGTCAGGAGCCAGGACTGCCATTGCCAGTGAGTCAGTGAAGAAAATGAAAGGTGTGGTCATTGACAAAAAGGTGAAATAATGTAGGTACCTGGGATTCTCTCCTTCACCCAAACCCAGTGTTCACAGGACAGAGGAGGATGATAGTTTTGAGAATGCAACATTTTCAAGTATTACTATATTGTTTGGAAAACTGTATGTGACAATCTTTAGCTGACCTCTTCTCTCCCAGACTCTTCTAGTGCATTGCTGACCATATAGTTTTCAAGCAAAGCAAACTAGCAACCTGGTCCAAACCAGATGGTAAGGCAGAATCAGAATGATTCCCTAACTGGCAAGACAGGAGGGTGACAGAGACCTCTGTTTACAGATATTCTAATGCTTGACTCCACCTGCTTTACACACTGATTGCTGGTAACTTAGATAAACAACAGTGTCCATGGGTGAGTCATGGAAATTGCCTGAAGATCAAGATGTCTTTGGAGGAAAGCAGGACAAATCCTTTGATGAAGGCAGAGGTTCTTTGCCAAGGCAGAGCCTGCTCAGCCTCATGGTCCAAATGGTACAAGTAGAGAAGAAAAATATGTGGAAACATTAGTTTGCACAAGAGTATCTTCAAAGCTATATCTCTATAATTGACCCAAGCTACTTCTTATAAAAACCTTGAAGGAAACAAAGACCACTGAGGATCTTAACAGATATTTCTAAAAAGATCAATTGAACAAACACTATTAAGGAAAGCAGAATTAATACTCAAAATAAAAATGAATATTCAACTAATAAAAATAAGTTGGGAGACACAAGTGTTAGCAGAAATTGTGTGCAGAATCAAAAGCATTTTTTTATTATCAGAAAAAAAAAACAGAAAAAGTGCTGGTGTTGACAAATGCAACATTAAAAACAAAGATTTGGTAAAAATAATAATAATAATAATAATAATAAAGAGCAGAAAAAATTATACCCAAAGACTGAAAAGCGAGCTCTACCAAAAAGTCACAAAACACTCATAGAGGGCACCAGAAAGCAAGCATATGTGAATGATTCGGTTTCAAAGGAAAAATAAAAAGGTTCCAAAAAACAGAAAAGTTAGTATTATATTTAAAGTAGGAATGATTCAAAGAAAACAGTTTGTTAATTTATTCCTCACTGTTAGGTTCCACACTTAGCTAGAGTGAAGACATAGGTGCTGTTTTCTGCTCACACACAAGTGAAACAAAATCAAGGAAAAGGAGTATAATAGAGTATAAAGGGGTGAGATGATGATCTGCCTGCCTCGGGAAGAAGAACACAAAATTTATCTTTCTGAAGAGAGAAAAATATTAAGCATTTTCCTGGAAGCCTTAGTGACTTTAAAAATGATGGGTCAATATGACTTCAGGCTTTTCAAACCCCCCCCCCAAAAAAAAATTAAAACCTGGATACAAAATCAGTATTCTCAAAATGGAAGGATTGGAATTTTTGAATGTGAAATTTTGTAATAACACTCCCTTCTACTTTAAACTGAAAATCATCTTAGCAGTCTAATATCTCAGGAACAGAATGGCCTGCAAAAGACTCTGTAAAGGGCTTCTGGAACATACTGAAGGAATTGTTCAGGAGTTCAGAGCACTTGACCCTCTTCCAAGATTACAATTCAATTCAGCCTATGGGTCACAAATGACCCTTTCACAGGAAACACCTAAGACCATTGAAAAACATGGATATTATTATGATTCATAGCAACAACAAAATTACAGTTATGAAGTAGCAATGAAATAATTTTATGGTTGGGGGTCACTACAACATGAGAAACTGTATTAAAGGGGTACAGCATTAGGAAGGTTGAGAACCCCTGCTATAGACAAAAATACCTGAAGTCTTGTTCTGAGCCTTTTTACATCACACATACACATGAGCCTCAGTGTGAGTACACCCCTGTACACACCATACATACAACAAATACACACACACATACAGAGAGAGAGAGAGAGAGAGAGAGAGAGAGAGAGAGAGAGAGAGAAACAATGAGGCAGAGACAAGAATGAGAATATTGAAGTTTATTAAGGCATATTTATGTAACAGTAGGAATTTTGATAACCTTTTTAATTTGAAAATAGCTACATGCCAAAATATATGGTAAACAACACTTAAAAATAAAAAATTACCTTTAAATTAGAACAAGGCAAATATTTTCAAATCAATAGTTTAAATTCTCTAGTATAAGCAAGAAAAATTATTGTTTCCAGATGATCTGATTGTGCACATTAAAACTCTTTAAAAATCAATAATTTCTAGATAAAAATCAATTTAACACAACACAGTAACTTTCCTGTATTCCAATAACCACCAAGTAGAAAACCAGCCATTATGAATTACATAAACAAGTAACTTTGCATTGTAACCAAGACAACAATATTACCTAGACCATTAAATAAAAATTTAAAGCCCAACAATATTATAAAAAAGATCCTAAAATATATGCTTGTCAATGATAGAAAATTCTATCAAAATTAATCTATAAATTAAATTCTAATTATAGTCCTTAAGAATTCTCTGAGTAAACTAATAATCCATTAAAGTTCATATGGAAAAGCAAAAGCCCCCAGAAATGGAAATCAATTCCAAAAAAGAAGCAAAAATATAGCTGACCTAATGAAAGACCAAGGCGTTCTTCAGAGCCCCAGAAATACATTGAAAACTGTAACAATAAAATACTGAACCAAGCTCAAATAAATGGAGAAGTTAAAGATATCACAAACCTAAAAACTAATTCCATCCAAGTGTGGTAAGCAACAGGATATACCACAAATCAGGGTGTAGTTTCTAGAAGTGGAAAAAAAAAAAAAAAGAAGCTTGTCTCAATATAAAATACATGGTGACTTAATAGACTTAATAAACCCAAAAAGGGAAATTCTAAAGGAGAATACACAGAATATTTCTAAAAGGAAAAGATTTGCTTTGTGCAATTAAATAAGATCCCCAAATGTGAGGTCAAAAGTCATGTTTCAAAATTTAGAATAATTCTTAATCTAAAAGATTTATTTTTACTTGTTGTTTATGAGTGTCTTACTTGCATGTATGTCTGTAAACTACTTGCATACAGTGCCCTGGGACACTGGACTGTTCCAAGAATATCAATGCCTATTCTTTACCAACTTATTTCTTGTATAAAGTTAGATATACTGAGATAAAGCATTTGGGATTTCTAAGAAAATTAGGAAATTGATTCTGAACTGGAACTGGTATAAATTTAAACAAAGTGGACAGAAAGTTCAAAGATATTAAAATATCTAAATTGTATGTAATAACTATTCTCACTAATAGTAAGAGATGTGAAATCAGAACAGTAATGAGGATACCCCAGACATGAATTAGGACTAAACATTAGGAAAGCTCTGGAAGAACTAACTAGCCAACCTTATTTTCAAATAAGTTCACCATGAGCTTCAAAGTTTTAGAAAGTGAGAAGTTTGTAATAAGTACTGGAACTTACACACACACACACACACACACACACACACACACACACACACCCAAAGAAGCAGACTACCCATTGCCAACTGAATCATAAGAATAGGTAATTGTCTCTGTGGTGATATAGAGGAGCATCTTTTGGGTATATGCCCAGGAGTGGTATTAGCTAGGTCTCCAAGTAAAACTAGTCCTAGTTTTCTGAGTAACAACCACCAAATTGATTGCCAAAGTTTTGAACAAGTTTGCACTTCCCCCAGCAATAGAGGAGCATTCTTCTTGCTCAACATACCCACCAGCATGTGCTGTTAGTTGAGTTTGTTTTTGTTTTGTTTTGTTTTGTTTTAATCTTAGCCATTCTGAGTATAAGATAGAATCTCAGGGTGTTTTGACTTGCATTCCTCTCATGACTAAGGACATTGAACATTTCTTTTAAGAGCCTTCCAGCCATTAGAGATTCCTCTGTTGAGAACTCTGTCAAGCTCTGTACCCCATTTTTAAATTGAGTTATTTGGTTTGTTGGAGTCTCGCTTCTTGAGCACATTATACATTTTGGATATTAGCCCTCTGTCAGATGTAGGATTGGTGAAGATCTTTTCCCAATCTATAGGCTGCCATTATTTTATAATGAAAATGTCCTTTGCCTTACAGGAGCTTTTCAGTTTCATGAGGTCCCATTTATCAATTATTGATCTTAGATCCTGAGCCATTGGTGTTCTGATCAGAAAGTTGCCACCTGTGCACATGCATTCAAGCTATTCCCCACTTTCTCTTTATTAAATTTAGAGTATCTAGTTATATCTTGAGGTCTTTGGTTTACTGGGACTTGAATTTTGTGCAGATGATAAAATACATGTCTATGTGCAGTCTTCTACATGCAGATATATAGTCATACCAGCACCATTTTTGAAGATGCTTTCTTTATTCTATTGTATAGTTTTGCCTTCTTCATCAAAAATCAAGTTCCCTAGGTATGTAGATTTATTTCAGGATTTTTAATTTTATTCCATTGATCAACCTGTTTCTATACCAATACCATGCTATTTTTATTATTGTTCTGTAGTACAGCTTGAGATTAGAGATGATGATACCCCCACCCAGTAGTTCTTTTAATGAACAGGATTGTTTTGGATGTCCTGAGATTTTTATTTTTTTCATGTGAAGTTGAGAATTGCTCTTTCAAGGTCTGTAAAAAAAAATGTGTGGGAATTATATCAAGTCTGTAGATTCTTTTAGTAAGCTGGCCATTTTCACTATGTTAATCCTACCAATCCATGAGTATGCGGGATCTTTGCATTCTGATATCTTCCATGTTTACAGTAGCTTTATTCCTAGTAGCCAGAAACTGGCAACATTCTAGTTTCTCCTCAGTTGAAGAATGTGTAAAGAAACCGTGGTACATCTATACTGTGGAATACAATTTAACTATTAAAAACAAAGACATTTTGAAATTTGGATGGAACTAGAAAATATCATTCTGAGTGAGGCAACCCAGTCCCAAAAGGACATGCATGGTATGTATTCAGTTATAAGTGGATATTATCCATAAAGTCTGGAATAATCATGCTACAATCCACAGACCTAAAGAGACAGGGTAACAAGGAGTATATAAGGGAGGATGTACTAAGCTCACTCAGAGGGAGAAACTAAATAGTCATAGGAGGTGGATGGAAAGAGGGAACTGGGTAGGAACGGGAGGGAGGAGAGGAATGGGGATGGCCATCTGGTGCCAGGAGAGAAAGTAGGGAGAGGGCTATGGGTGAGAATGGTAATTTGTGGGTGACATCTCTGGGACTAGCTGGAGACCTCGAATACTGGGAGTCTCTGAAAGTGAACCTAGCAGAGACTCCTACCCAAAGAGGATGTAGAGACTGAAGTGGCCACTTTCTCTAGCCAGGTACAGCTTCCAGAAAAGGAAGGGGACATTAATCCTCTCACAAAATCTTCAATCCAAAATTTGCCTTGCCTACAAGATGTACAGGGATCAAGATAGAACAGAGACAAAGGAAACAGCCCTAACAGTTACTGCCCTAACTTGAGACACATCCCATATGAGAAAGCCGACTGCTGGCACTATTAATGATACTGTTATAATTTCAGACAGAAACTTAGCAAAACTGTCTCTTGAGAGGCTTCATCTAACAGCAGATGGAGGCAGATGCAGAGACCCACAGCTAAACATAAGGTGGAGCTCAGTGGAAGAGTGAGTGAGCGATAGACTTGAGTAAGCTGGATGGGTCAAGGACACCACAAGAAGATCTACCTTGTCAACTAACCTGGGCCTATGGGAGTCTCCAGAGACTGAGCCATAAACCAGGGAGCAAACTGGGCCTGGACCTAGGCCTAGTGCACATCTGTTGCAAATCTGAAGCTTGGTCTTCATGTGGGACCCCTAACAAGTAGAGTGGGGGGGGGGGCTGTCTCAGTCTCTCTTCCCTGTCACTGGATCCCTACCCCCCTTCCTGGACTGCCTGGTTGAGCCTCATTGGGAGAGGATATGCCTAGACTAATTGGAACTAGAGGTCTCAGAGTGGGGAGGTTCCCAAGAGAGGTTCTCCCTTCTCTGAGGAGTAGGATAGGGGAACAAGGAAGAGGGATTCATAAGGGTGGGACTGGAAGGAGAGGAGGGAGAGGCTGTAACTGGGATATAAAGTAAATAAATGAATTATCAAAAAAATCATTAGGATAGGCATTGGACTAATCCAGTGACTAGGAATGAATCAGCAAGGTGTTGCTGCGGTGTGAGTTTAGTGTTTTTACTGGATCTGACATCATCAGAATGTTAAAACAAACAAACACACGTAAAAACAACAAAAACACTTCTTTTGTTTGGAGGGTTTCATCTAAGTCTCATCACACGATACTCCTTCTCTGAACCCCTCTCAGCCAAGATGAGGAAGACCCTGCTAGTTATTGCCACCTGTAGAAGTCTGATTTAGAAGAGACATGGAGGAACACTTTTCTTTCAGAATCACTCCTGTAATGATGATAATGAACTACAGAGACAGATGCAGACTGCATAGGGAATGTTGGCAGAGTTCCAAAACATAGCATCCCATACCCACAGCAGTGAGCTGAGGCCCACGCAAATTGCTGTGACAAATAGTCCCCATGGGCCATCCAAGACTGTAATTAGAATGTTGGTCCTTGCTGGGTGAGTATTTGCTCTCCCCACTCCACAACCCAGCCCTTTCCTCTCTCTCCTTAGATTCTTCTTTTTTCCTCCCTGCCCCACCACTGCAAGATGAGAATTGGACCAGCTATTTGTCAATCACAAAGAGCCTGTGCTATAACTGACAATTGTGACACTTGACCCTGCAATTGATGGCACCTTCCTTTTTACTGCCCTAGCGCCCCATTACTTTTTCCACATAATCTCCACATATAGCATACAGTTCAAGTCCCTTCTCTTCAGCTCATGATTTTTCATCCTTACTGGAGAAATCATGAGGGGAGTGGAATGGATGTAGGGAGAGAATACTGTGAGAGATGACAAATGGGGGAACTTGGGGAGTTATATAGAAATCAAGTGCAGTAGAAACTGCCTGGAATCTATAAGAGTGAACCTAGTGAAGTCTAATAATGAGGGATACAGGGGCTCCAAGCAGTGGAACTAACGACACCAACCCAGCCACAGAACCTTCAACCCACCATCTGTCATGCCTGCAAAATGTACTCCAGTAATGATGGTGCAGAACTTGTTGGAGTGGCCAAACAATGGACTGGTCTAAGTTGAGGCCCATGCTATCCCGTGAGAATGAGCCCACACTGGACACTATCTGGATAGCCAAGAATCATAGGTAGAACAGCCCAGAGACTCAGGATAGATCCAAACACAATTGGTAAATAGATAGATAGATAGATAGATAGATAGATAGATAGATAGATAGATAGATAGATAGATAATCAATGAATTTTTTTCTGTTTTTACTTTTTTTGGTTTTTTGAGACAGGGTTTCTCTGTATAGCCCTGGCTGTCCTGGAACTCACTTTGTAGACCAGGCTGGCCTCAAACTCAGAAATCTGCCTGCCTCTGCCTCCCAAGTGCTTGGATTAAAGGTGTGCACCACCACTGCCCGGCATGAAATTATTTTTAATGATACTCTTTTATACTCATAACCTCTTAATTGTCATCAAAGAAGCTTCATCCAGCAACTGATGGAGGCAGATGGATAGACTCACACAGCCAAACACTACACAGAGCCAGGGAAAGCCCTCAGAAGAGGAGGATGAAGGATTGTACAACCCAGAGAGGCCAAGGACCATGAGAACACAGCCCAGAGAATCAACTAAGCAGGGTTCATAGAGATTCACAGCTGAAGCAACTAACACAGACCCTGTATAGGTCTGAGCTATAGATCCTCTGCGTATATGTTATAATTGTGTAGCTAGGTGTTCTTGTGAGACTCTGAACAATGGCAGTAGAGGGTGTCTCTGATGCTTTTGTCTGTACTTTTTCTCCCTCTAGGTTATCTTGTCCAGCCTTGATATAAGGCTTTGTGCCTAGCTTTATGGTTCAATTGAAATCCCTAAGAGGTTGATTTGTTTGTTTGTTTGTTTGTTTGTTTTTAAAGGGAAATGGAGAAGTAGTAGATCTTGAGGAGAGAGGAGCATGGGTGGGGCAAGTAGGAGTGGACAGAAGGGAAACTGCAGTTGTAATGTAATGTATAAGACAAGAATTTAATAAAAGACCATGATTTTTTTATTAAGCACCTAGAAATTTAGAACAGAATTCAATTATGTGCATCATACATTTTATCATTCAATTAATTATACATCTGTAATTTTCTTTGCTTGTCTGCAGATATTTAAGTTATCTTTTGGTATACACATTATGTTGGAAATCCTCAAAGACAGGGTTACCTACTAGATATATGTTGTAAATCTCACCAGCATCTTCTCTGTCTTCGGATATGCAACCAACCATCCATCATACAGTGTGTTATTATCTTCATGACATTGTTGCTAATAAATCTAGCCCATTTAGACTGTTATCTGTGAAGAATCCTAGCTAATACATGAATGTACATCAGTTGCAGTTTTCAAAAGGTTTATACTACCATTTTTGTTTAAAACAAATTTTGTTCAAATTCCAACAAGAACACTTGAGTGAAACAACGTTCATTCAGAGCTAGTTGAGCACCTCCTGAAGCCCTAAGACTATATTGGGTGTGTAATTATGATTAAGTGTTCTATTTCCATGATGGAAGTGTTGACACTTCTTACATCATGGTAATGGAGCAGTTGTGAAGGGGTTTGGGTAATGTTAAAGAGGACTAAGGAGATGCTGAGAAGCATGTAATGAAATGCCAAATATTCATCAAATGGGTAAATTTTAGCAAATGGAAAAACAGCAATTAGTTATTCCCCATAATTTCTATATTAGCACATCAGTGAGAGAAAGGAAATGAAAATCCCCAAGCAGAGTTTATTAATGAACATATTTTGATGAAGTGGTGAAAAATGACAAAAGAGTTTGGAGCTTAGATGTTGTGTAAGCAATTCAATGAGCCTTATATTCTCCAGAAAATATTTCAATACTTCAAAATGATTATGTGTTGGCTATAGGGCATAATTTATCAAAAAGAACTTTGGCTTTTGACCACAGGGGCTTTGTCCTCTTGAAAAATAAGACCTACTTCCATAACCTTACCCACCCCCTATTACCAATCTACCTATAACACATTCTATTCACATTATACCGCATGATAAAATGGAGACCAGCTAGTCTCTTTCTTGCTGTGGTTGGTGATTATAGATATTGTGCTGTTAGACTGAAGATGCCTTCACCACAAGGCAGAGTTGTAAACAGCAGAACAAGGCCATTTTATGCACCACGCATTTAAGACAGATAACTAACATGCAAAATGGCAACATCGAAATGGCAGAGGCTTCAAAAATCAAGATTTCTGATAACATAAAAAAGAAGCTAGCTTCAAAACACCTAAACCATGCACCAATAATCAGCTCACTTCAAACAGGGCTCATTCTCCAATGGCCACAGCTCACTGCATCGACTGTGTCTCTCATACCAAGCTTAGTTTCACTGGCAGTTACTGCTGGACATTGAGACATGTCTTGTTATATGTAATGAGCATCACAATTATTCTACATGCCTAAAGGCATTTTAGGTGCATCTTCTACAAGGAATTATAACTCAGCAGTCTTGAAAGACTCTTTCTGGTTTCAGTCTATAAGTGTCAAGTGGGAAAGGCCAAGAAAGTCTGGTCTGCTCTCCATCACATGCCAGTCTTTTCTCCATGTTTGAACACAGTGAGTTCTAAATGCATGCTGGATAAACAAATGGTTTTTAGTATAACAGATAATGTGTTCCTATTGATTTATTTGATATTTTATTCCTGACCAGGGTTACTAAAATAAAATACTACCATCATAGCCTCTTTATCAGGCAATATATTAGGGTTGCAGTTTTTTTCTGTTCCCTCATAACTATGCTGAAGAATTAATATCTCTACATGGGAATTTGACTTTACTTGGAGATAAAGTGTTTACAGGGAATCATTAAAATGACTAACATCCTTATAAACAAAAAGATGGATTTAGAAACACATACATGGGCAGAGAACTATGAGAAGAAAGAAGCAGAGAGATCAGGGTGATGCTTCTATATGCCAAGAATGTCTAAGCTATCCATGAGATGCCACAGCAGGGATAAGGGACAGTGTCTTCCTCACAGCCCTCTCTTCCCACAGATCTGTTTCTATGCCTCAGAGTGCTGACTCACAAAACAGGATAAGCCTCCCGACTAAGAAGACCTTGTCATTGGGACTCTTTCCACTCTACTCTGAGGCCTGGTACATCCAAGTGCTAAGGAATTCCTGAGTCATGCATGCCTTGTGTTTGTGTTCAGTGTTCATGTACATGATGATGCTGTACAACTTAGAGATGATGAGCCACTAAACAAGCCTGGTTCTCAGTGTTATGTCTACTGATGAAAAGACACAATGCATACCACACAGCTAAGGAGGCTGGATCATTTCAATGAAATCTTTCAAAAGTTGTAGTTAGAGGCTTTTCTTAAATGTTTATTAATTTTTCTGGCCCTCACCATGTAGATTAACTTTTGGTCATTTATGCCACCTTGAGTTATTTAGCAACAATTTAGAACTAGTAGCACATGGTCTTTGCCAATTGATAAAAATTTTGATGGCAAATTGGTTAAAAAAATAAATATTTCGAACCATTAATTAAATAATATTTTTGAATACTCAGCTAATTTCCTTCCCATTATCAATTTTATCAATTTGAAGACTGATTAAATTTTATTTTTAAGTTGATTATTACTTCTCAAATTATTTAACTATGCTTCAATAGTTCTCTAAAATATCAACAACTACCATAAAACATCCTTCATTTACTTATATCCGACAATGCTGAAGATGTGATTAATGTTATGTGTAAAGGCAGCATTGGGATTTTAAGTATCATTTAAGCATCAGGGTGTGAACAAATGCTGAACCATAATTACCAGGATCATTTTCATTAATCACAGGTACTACTTTACCAGTCACCCCAAATATAACAATTCAAGGCTGAAAAGCGCCTTTTGCTATTTCAAGTAATTACTATACAAAGGTCAAGCATAGCTCAGTGGTTTATCACAGACAGTGGAAAGGATAAAGTTCTTCTTCGTATTTTAGCTTCACTCAAGGAAAACAAACATTATCAGCCAAATTTCTAAGTTACTAAATGAGGACTAGAAACAGTTCTGTTTTGTGGTTTTCTTGCTTCTGCTGCTTGGTAGACTAAAAATCTGCATCTAAGCATATTGGCACCAACAAGGAAAAAGACACCATAAATGGACACTGTAGTCAATTGCAAAATGCTAGTTTTTCAAATCAAGTTAAATGGCTCTAAGTGAAACCTAAAGTGTTAGTTTTCCCAAATTTGACAAGTCTGGTATGACAAAAAGAAACTAAAAATCGGTATAAAATCTTGCCCCTCTTAGTTAAGTGAATGGCATGTAAATTATAACTAAGCCCTGGAAATCATGAATCTATTATTATATAGTCAAAGTCTCAGGCATAGTCTTGCAGTCCTGTGAGCAGGATAAAGATTCAGTGACTCTGTGATCTAAAGACAAAATGATCATCATCTTGAGGTGATTGCTAGATAGTTCTCTGGAAAGTGAGCAACTTGGAGCATCAGTAGCAATGATTGGCAGACTTGGGAGAGGGGATCTTGGAAGACAAGGATGTTCACGCTGGCTGCTGGCCTCTTCGTCTTGAGAAGGCCATGCTGCATTCACAGTAAGGCACACACATGCACAGTGATGACTTAGGCCACCACCCCCCCAAAAAAATGTAGACATCTGCAAGTAAGCATGGGTGTTGCTCCTAAAGTGAGGACCGTTTGAAGGTGGCTTCAACATTCTGAAACTCGTGACTGTGGAATGGTTGCTATGCCCTTATGCTATCTAAGGCTGTCAAGAATCATCTGGAGTCTATTCATACTAGCAAATGAGAGCTCTCGTATAACACTTGCTTTGAAAGGAACTTTTATCTATTTGGGGGAAAATAATATACAGCAGCATTTTCAGAATGAGCAAAGGTGGAAAAATAAAAAGTTCAGCTAAAATGTTTAAACCATTGTGGGAATAGGCCCACTTTAATATGCTTTTCAATTCTGAGTACATTGGCAGTGCTCAAAACACATTACAGAAGCAATAACATGATAATGGAGTTGGGAATCCTGTAAAGGTTATATGGAATTCAATTTATAAATCAAAATGCCTAAAAATCAAAGTTGGGCCAACTGGCTAAAGGTATTGGAGTTTTCACTGCATTGAATAAGAGAAGGACCCTTATACCCATGAAAATAAACAATGGTTGAAGTGCCTTGGGCCTAATTTTAAACAATTTAGGGTCTCTTACTTACTTTTCTCTACTTTATGTTTTTTTTCCCCTGAAATTTTTATTAAAATTTGAGCTTAGAGGCTATAAAGTCTGTATGTCTGATGAAAGTTAAATATTTTAATGTGATCATTGAGAAAATGTGATGGTCCAAAGATGTTCAAAGCCAATCAGTCACAAATAAACATTCATCAAGTCACATGATTCCACGTGATTGTCAATAAAGGAATTAACCAAAATAAATAATAAATCAATGGAATATTCAACAGTTCACATATGTAAACTTATTTTAAATGTTTTAAATATTATTTTTATGCAAAGCTAGCATTGTCTGTAACAGGGCTAGCTCTAGGAGTTGCTGGGAACCAACTCTGGATAGTGGGGTTGCTTGACAAAAGAAATGGTCTACAAAGAATATTTTAAATAACATTTTCCATTTCTTTCCATTATAAAACTAGTTTCATGTATCTCCAAAGAACAGAGAAAATATATAATAAATAATGAAATAGAAAATTCAGGAGACAAAAGCAAAAGAAAGCAAACTGATACCATAGAAGCAACAGCTCCATATTTTAGCAATATTACTCTCAACAACTTTCAAATATACACAAGCATATATGAAGAAGCTCATCTTAATGTTTGTGTGTTTTTAATCAGTATGTCAAAAAATTCTTTGTTAATTGAGTCAGATATACAATATCTCTTTCAGAGTAATAGTGGATTGCTAAAATTAACACAGTATTTGCACATATTTGTGGGCTGCCTTATGCTAGTTTGATACTTGTGATATGTTTAATCATGAAATATTTATAATTAATATATGAAGAATTTGAAGTGTAAAATTTTCAATATGAATTAAAATATGACATTAAAAATATTATTCCTGGTAAAGGACACTAAACTACTAGTTGGACTGGACAAGGGTTATTTCATCTGGTAAACAAATCATATCTTTTCCCAATTTCTATGAATGGTTATAAAGACAAGAAATGAGGTCAAAGAGACAAAAAAAAAAAACAAGATTCCAGGGAAAAAGTCAGTTCTTCAACTTTACCTAGGGTGTTCTAGTTGCCCAGAAATGCATTGTATGTGCACATATATGTATACATATACATATACATATACATATACATATACATATACATATACATATACATATACATATCAAAATAAAAATTTGCCAATAGAGGAAAATTTAAGAAAATACTGACAATATTTCTGAAATGTATGTGGGGTCTGAGTACTGGCTCATGGCAGAAAAACTTCCCTTCATATTCTTAAATGTATGCAACTGGGAAAATTTGATTTCCAAATTTGTATGTGATTATAATATAATAAACATAATAACACTGGCTGTTACTGTTTCCTTTCTGTTACATTGGCAAACACCATGACTGAAAGCAAGTCAGAGAAAGGTTATTTGGCTTATAACTCCAGCTCATCCTTTATCTCTGAGGTAAGTCAGAGCAGGAACTTGAAAGAAAAACATAGGAAACATTGCTTGCTACCTCACTTACATATTGCCTGTCTTGCTAGCTTTCTTAACCACCTGCCCAGGGAATGCTTCTACTCACTACAGACTGAGCCCTCCCAGATCAAGTAACAGCCAAGACAGTGCTTTACAGATATGCCCAGACATCACTCTGGTATAGGAAATTCCTCAGCTGAAATTTCTTTCTCAGGTGACTCTGGGCTGTGCCAAGTTAACAGTTAAAGCTAACTAGAGCACTGATGTGACTCATAATTTGAATTTTAAAAATGCTAAATTAAGATACATAACTATTTACCAATCCTACTTGCATCTATTTCATGTTTGTTTATAAATTGCATTGTTTTCTAGGATGACAGGTGTAGCTAGTCATACAAACAACCTGAGAAATGGGGAATGTATGTGGAATGTGCACACTGGCCTCCAGCATCCTCCGTGCTGTGCTGTTGCTTTTGAAGAATCAGTAACTTTACCAGCAAGATGAGGGGACAATGTTTATTGTCATCCCACTTTCCATGTTAAGGAGCAGAGATGAGCTAGGCAGCAGAGGCACACGTCTTTACTCCCAGCACTTGGGAGGCAGAGGCAGGTAGATTTCTGAGTTGGAGGCTAGCCTGGCAGCTGGCTAGGACAGCAGGGACTACACAGAGAAACCCTGGCTTGAAGAAAGAAAGAAAGAAAGAAAGAAAGAAAGAAAGAAAGAAAGAAAGAAAGAAAGAAAGAAAGAAAGAAAGAAAGAAAGAAAGAATAGAAGAGAAACAAAGATGAGAAACACACCTAGAAAATCATAGCCATTCAAGTTATATAATTTCAGAAATGTGAGAATGGTTTATTTTCCTCACTAAACATGAAAACTAGTCTGGTTTTATTTGGTAATAAGATATAATTGAAAAGATATAATTAAAAATCAGTATAGTTCAGACACATTAAATAAACAAAGTTTACTGTATTTAATATTTTTTTCTTTTCAACATGTTTGCATACTTACCTGAAAAGAGAACTGTAAAACATTTTAAATTACCTTGACTCTTGACTTGAAGATACAGTATCTCAGGGTTAAAGAAATAACCTCTAGAATGTGTGTCTTACAAGTCAAACTAAAAACTCCCAAGTGTTACAGTAAGTCGAGTTTTAAAATACATCTAATACCCAACAGTCCTCAGAAGATAAATTTCATGCATATAGGATGCTAATAAGATACATAGCAAAGCCCATGGAAAGTGGTGAATCAAGACATTTTGAAAGTGAAATGCAAGAAAGTAGGCTGTGCTGGAGACGCAGATTATATCTGGTGTTCTGTACATTTGAATCACTTAAATATTTATTGCCCTAAATCTATGTATGTATGAGTAAAGGAGACTAAGACCTGAGTTCCCCTTTCTAGATAAGAAAAGTACACATGAAAGTCATTCTGAGAAATTTCTCTCTCCAACCAAAGCATCTTGATTATACCCAGAAAGCAGCATCCAAAACTCACAACACAACAACCAAAAACCTTGCTCTCCTGGAAACTGGGCTCAGATGTTTTAGAAAGACATGTTGGAATGCTGTTCTAGACCTTCATCAGAGAAGTACTCTTCTGATGGCAGTCGCCACAGAGACCTGTCAACTGTTCTAACTGTGGGAAACTGTAAACTGAGTTTACAAACCTGCTAGCTCAAGGAGGGAACTTTATTGTCTGTGCTACAGCAATAATCTATTTACAAGCCTGATCCTACAACTAAACTGCTAGCTCTGTAGAAACTTCTTTCTAGTGAGCTAGTCCACCTTACTCTTAAGCTCCTCCAAACCCAAGAGGGCTCCTTAGCTCTCCTTCCTAGAATCCAGTTTTGCCTGTGTCCTGACAGCTGCTTCCCTGTTGTTCCTGCAAGCCCAAAGAGAAAATCCCTATCTCTTACCCAACGCTCCTTCCATAAAGGCTCTTCCAAGCAGACAAAGAGAAAGATATATCAAAGGTCTAATTGCTTTTTTATAAAAGAAGTCTCTAGCTCCTCTCCTACACCCTTGGTAGGCTGATTCGTGTGACTGGCATAGTGGTGGGGCTCCAAGCTATTTCATCTGACATTGCATCTGACAAAGGCAATTTCTATTTAAGCTTGCATATTTTATTGACAGTTAGACTTTCTATGTACAATAATCAAATCTCCTGTAACACATTCCTATACAGGACATGCACACAAGCATACCTCCAAGGCTAGCAAAATCAAGGAAGAGGAACCAGAAAAACTGTAAGAACTGAGATGTAGGAGAGGTGAGAGACAGTCAATTCTGGACATTGCATGGCCATTGTGCTAATGAACTCCCTGCAGCTGCATAAGATCTATGCAAGATGGGTCCTATCACCGTTTCATCAGCCACAGAAAAGGTCTCATGAGGCACCACCATCACTGAGGAACTGTGGGTAGAAATACAAAAGTAAACAACTACTTGGAAAGGAGACTCAGACCAATATAAGTGGTCAGAAGTTCCTGAAGATATGGTACCTGTAAACTGAGAGGAGAACTCATAGGTGTAGGTTTTATGAGTGTACACCTCTGTTGGGTGGGCTTTGTAGTAATGCAGTGTTTTGAGTTATCATGCTTTTCATAAGTAATCCTTCACTCATATGTCTTTTAGCAAGCCACACAAAACTAATTGGTGCATTAAATGGAATACTGGTGGAGTCATTACATTGGCTTTCGGTAGGTTTCATTTCTGGAGTGAATAGACATGTGTGATGTGTCTCCCCAGGAAAATGCCCTAACAGTAAATTTCATGTTAAATCGGGTTTCTCAGTGGCTAAAACCATCATGGCACACTATCCAAAACATGGCTTTATTGCACCAAATGGGCAAGCTGCAAACTCAGAACACTCAGAGAAACTTCTAACCAGAAAGATTACTGGAATGTCAACATTTGTCTCTTTCAACCCAATGCACCATCTTTCCTTCTACAAAGGGACACATATTTCAGTTTGAGTTTTCTTGTGTATGACACTGTAAACTTACAATTTTCAGCATGTAATTTATAATAATTTTGAATTTGTGCATTTGTATGTGCATATGTGTGTGTATGCGCAAGTGTGTGTACTCTTTAGAACTATCCTATTTCTAAAACAAAAATATTAGCTAGGCCAAAAATATTAATTTTAAAAGAAGGAAATGCAGTTTTATTTTTATTGAAATTACCTAGAAGTATAGGATTTTTCACACAGTGATGCCCTGCTTAGTGTACCAAAATTCAAACTCTGGGCCGTATACCTTTCAGACTTGATTTCTGCCATTTTAGATTTTGCTGACTCTGCTATCGCCTCTCCTTTAATGGACCACTTCCAGGTTTGTTTTGATACCATCAACTCACAGCTCATCCTTTGACCTGAAAGGTCCTTTATCTTTTTCCTTCACGTCTAGAGAAGATACCTTGTATAAGGTCCTGCAGCCAGCTAAGAACAACCTCTGATATAAACTCAGCATTCTTCCTGGAAAACAGTCCAAGTCTTAGATGTTATATAATTTAATTTATTCCCATCATTTTAAGCTCTTCCTTTTAAAGGACATGTTTACATGAGATATATAGAGCCATATTAATAGAGATAATCTCCATCAAGGTAGATTTAGACCAGTTAGATGTGGAAATGTGGATAAGGAAGAATTTAGAATCTGCTGAAAATTTCTATCTTGAATAACTTACTAAAATTTTCATCACTATCAATAGCAGAGAGGAAACTGATCCATGAGTTAGGGAAAGAGCAAACCTTGTTTGAGAAGTGATTAATACACAGGGAAGAGCAAATTAAAACTACATGAAGATGGGAATTCCATAGCACTCAGGCCAGAAGGGCTTTCTGAAATCGAAGAACAACAGATGCTACAGAGAACATGAGGAAAAGGAAGTCCCCTGCTTGGGGATAGGACTTCAATCCCTCATTGTGGAACTCAGTTTGGAGGTGCTTCATAAAACTAAAACCAGTCCTGCCACATGACCTGGCTCTGCCAGTTCAGTATATACACCCAACTGACTCTAGGTCAACATTCCACAGAAATAGCTGCTTATACGTGTTTATTGCTGCACTATCCATAAGCCAAGTTAAGAAAACAGCCTGGGCGTCCCACTGCAGGTGAACCTGAGGGAAGTCATTTACAGAAAACCAGATGCAACTGAATACAATATCCAAGGAAACGAAGCAGACTTGGAAAGACAAATATGACATGTTTGTCCTGTTGATGAATCCTCAGTGATACACACACACACACACACCTCACATGAAAGCAAAAGGGAGACCTAGAGAAGGGAGGTGAAGGGGAAAAACAAGTCAAGACTATATTATATAAAAGAAGGAAATTCTCTTGAAGGACAACACTTTATGTAATGAATATACTCCAATAAAAAACTGACATGGAAAAAAATTGACATGGATACATATGGGGCTCAGATTAAAAATAACAAGCAAATAAATGATGTGCAAAACGGCCAATATATTACATAGATGTAACAAGCTATGGCTAGTGTACCAGTACCTAAAGTTGGCTTCTCTTTCATCTTCAAGTAAAACAGAATGTGAAACCATTCATTTAAGTGAATTATGGGGCCAGCCTAATAATGTGACAGCAATCAGTGCCTACAAAAGGAAAGAAACAAAATAATGGTACATAGCTCCTTCTGAAAGCTCAAACACAGACTATTAAATGCAAATTTCTTCACTTTTTCTCTTTTGTCCTAACATTTACTCATGAAGTGCTTCATAGGGAGTTAACAAAAATAAAAATAAATGGTAGGCTTTCTTTTCTTGTATCTTTCACGTTAATAATTTACCCTAAATGGCCTAAGACCTCAAATCATCATAATTTAAAACACTTCATTATAACCTGCCAACAAACTTAAGAGTAGGAATCTAAAACCTAAAAGTAAAAATGGGAATGAGTTAACCCTGGCAGGAATAAAGAGAATGGATGCTAAATTCTATTTAATCCTTTCTTATAAATAAAGGGTGAATATGACAGAGAGCAGGAGCAGGGGAGAGGGAGCGAACATGAGAGAATATCATGTGGGCAAATTCACAGAATTCTTCTCCTGCCGGATAGTGCAGGGCCACCATTTGTTTCCTAGCCCCAGGACTCATGACAGAATGAAATGGAAATGCCCGAAGGGCATGGTGAAATTCTGCAATAAAATTAAACAGAGAAAATGACAGTATGGATTACATGTTCGCCTTCTTGCTACTTGGGAGCTCCTAGAGCTAGCCAGGACAGCAGACAGACGAGCATGCCTGTGTGCTTGAAAACTGCATTGAGAAAGCCATATTAAAAATGATTTTGGATTATGCTTTTATTCTCATCTATTACCAGAAATAATGAAACCTTAAGTGTGTCTAGTGTATTTTCACAAAACTATGACTCAGTTGGTTAGATAGCAGAAAAATGAATTTAAGCTATAATTGATTTTTTTTCTCTGTATTACAGCTTAAAAGAATGTAGGTTTTCTAAAAAGTAGCTGGTCTATAGTCTTATTTGTGTCTGAGACAGCTTCAAAAGAGAGAAATTGAGGCCAGAGAAGTACAAGTACCTAGAGGCCACCTACCCAAGGCAACGCTGCTTAGATTACTAGCGGGTAAGCCACAATGGTCCTGTTGTTTATAGTTAACACAGGAAAAAAATCACAAACAGGATGAATTCGAAGTATAGGAACATGTTCTCATAGTTCAAAATGTATTAGGGTGTCGGCAGAGACCTTTCACGTGGAGGCTCTAGGGAGGACTCACAATATTAGACTCTCTAAGTGTTACAGGTTCTTGGCTCATAGACATAGCCCCAAATGTTTATTTACATCACCTTCTCCATGTCTCCATGGTTTGTTTTCTGTCTCTTTAAGGGAACCACTCATTAGATTTAGGAACTTCTTAAAACCATATGATTTCATCTTAATTCCTACCCTAATCAAACCTGGAACCATCCTGTGTGATGTTCTAATGAACACGCATGTCTTCATTAGAGTTTATATTGCTGTGACAAACACCATGACCAAAAGCACCTGGAGAGTGCCTTAGTTACGGTTGCACTACTGTGAAGAGACACCATGACCAAGCAACTCTTACAAAGGACAACATTTAACTGAGACTGCGTTACAGGTTCAGAAATTCAGTCCATTATCATCAAGGCAGGAAGCATGGTACCATTCAGGTAGGCATGGTGCTGGAGGAGCTGAGAGCTTTATATGTTGTTCCAAAGGCAGAAAGGAAAAGGCTGAATCTCTCAGGTAGCTAGGAGAAGGAGGAGGATCAACAGCACCCCGATGGTGACACACCTCCTCCAACAAGGCCACTTGAAAAGGACACACCTCCTAATAGTGCCACTCCCTGGACCAAGCATATTCAAACCTCCACAGAGAGGGAAAAGTTTATTTGTCTTACACTTTCAGGCAATAGCCTTCCACTGAGTGAAGTCAGGAGAGGAACACAAGGCAAAACCTGGAGGCAGGAATGGATGCAGAAGCCATAATGACATACTGATAACTGGCTTGCCCCTCATGGCTTGCTCAGAACACATTTCTATAGCACCCGTGGGTAGGCCCACCATTAATGCACTGATTTCTCTCATATCAATCACTAATTAAGAAAGTGCCTTTTGAACTTGTCTACAGGCAGTTCTTACAGAGCCTTCTTTCATAATTGAGGCTCCTTCCTCTCAGATGACTCTAGCTTGTGCCAAGTTGATACGAAAACTACCCAGAAGAATGCATTTTGGAGGAGCACAATTCAGTCTTGTGTAGATGTGTACTGTCTTAGTTTAGGTTATATTGCTGTGAAGAGACGACATGACCAAGGCAACTCATAAAGGACAACATTTAATTGGGACTGACTTACAGTTTCAGAGGTTCAGCCACACATAACAGTGGGAAGCATGGCATCATGCAGGCAGAGTTGGTGCTGGAAGAGCCAAGAGTTCTAGTTCTTGATCTGAAGGTAGCCAATACTGGGCAGAGCCTGAGTATAGGAGGCTTCAAAACCCACCAACACAGTGACACATTTTCTCTGACAAGGCCACATCCCCTCCAATAAGGCCACATCTTCTCATACTGTCACTCCCTATGACCAACCATACAAACACATCAATCTATAAGAGACAAACCTATTCAAACCACAACACTTTCCACAGGAAAACTAAAGCCAAGAGCAAAATTTGAAGGGCCAATAATAGTGATAGTTTAAAAAAATTTAGATTCATCGAATTACCATTCCTAAAACAGGAAAGCACCTGTTCCACACCACCCTTCTACAAACAGAAGTAGAAATCAAAGAAATAGAAGCAGGGCTGAAGGGGGTGGCTTAGTTGGCAAAATGCATGCCAAGCAAGCATGAGGACACAGGTTACATATTCACAGCCCAAGTAACAAACCTAGGCAGAGCTACAAAGGTCTGTAACCTCACTCTCTGCTGGTGATGTGAAGAAGGGTCCCCTATCCCAGCTTGATTAGCATGCTGGTGACATGAAGAAGGGTCCCCTAGCCCAGCTTGGTTAGCAAGCTCCAGGTTAGGGAAAAAGCACTGTCTCACAACGTAAGACAGAAAGTGATTCAGGAAGCACTGTGATGAGGAATTCTGACACATGTACCCATACACATGTACACACACACACACACACACACACACACACACACACAGGTTCACTCATGTATTAAAGGGGAAAGGTAGAATAGTTCTTTATCAATTAAATCATGTGACCTAAAAGTGGTATTATATAGAAACATGAGAGGCTAGAATAAATTATGTCTTGGCCCGTTCAGATGGAATAAACACATTTAAAGAAAACCAGACATTTTCCACAATTAACTTGGTAAATTTTTGAGATAAGTTCTCAAGATGTAACCCAGGCTAGTCAACAACTCATGATCCTCCTGTGTCTATCAAAGGAATGCTAGGGTTTTAGGGATAAGCCACCATACCCAGCAAGTTGCTCAGTTTCTATATGCTATAATAAATTATTTACTTTGAAAGTATAGCTAAATATTTTATTTGACAAATATCCATATGCCAAAAATATTACTGTCTTTTAAGATCTTACCAGAACAACATACCAGGCTCTGTATTCAGTGACTTTTCTATTTAAGACTTCCAGAATTTTCCACATTCCCTCCAAAGAACATTCAGTGTTCTTCACTGAAACAGCCCACGTTCCTAGTACCTATTTCTATATTAGTTACTTTCCTGTTGTTGTAATAAAATATCATAACCAACAGTAACATAAGGAAGAGTTTATTTTAGTTTTGAATCCCCAAATTACTATTATGTCAGGGAATGCATTGCACGGCAGCAGGAACAGGAACCTGGCTAATAATATTTTCTATCCACACAAAGGAAGCAATGAGAGTGGGCAAGAAATGAGTCAAGGCCAGAAACTCCCAAAGATCTCCATTAATTACACCCTTCCTCCAGCAAAGCTCTGTCTCCTTACAGCTCCACCAACTCTCAAGTGCTCAAATATATGAGCCTATGAGAAAAATTGTTCATGAAACCCACCACAGAAAGCAACAATAAAAAGGCAGGCATGTAGAGGAATTTTACTCCAGCAACATGGCTGCTTTGGCAAGGGATCATATTCCTTGTGATCTGGCTGAAATAAAGACACACCCTTAGTACATGCCTTTATCCCAAACAATGAAAGTAAGGTTAGTTGATAGAAGGAAGCAGCCATATTTGACAGTGACATGTAATTGAGGAGCAGAAAAAGTGACAAATCTAAGAAAAAGATCTGAGAAAATGAGTGAAAGATAGGATATGCCCAACTCTCACAAGAAAAGTGGCTACTTAAGAGAAGAGTGCAAAGAAAGGGAGTTGAGAGATACATTTTACTAGAATAGTTTCCAGACAGTTTGCAGAGAAGACACTAGATATAGATAAAAACAAAAGGAGCCAAAGGTTGAGGAGGAATCAGAAGATTAGAATTAGTTTGAGGCCAAGCAGAGCAATTCAGTCAGAATCTGAGAGAAGCCAGTTTAAATCAATCAGTTTGGAAAGGAGTTTGAGCCAGAACATCTGAGAAAAACCAGCAGCCAGAACTCAGAAAGAGATAGAAAGGATGAGCTTATTGATCAGTAAATCTTTGAGACACATTATATCAGGTGAATAAAAGTTACTTTTACACAGGGAAAGTATATTCTCTACATAATAGAATTTATGTTCTAATTGTGTGTGTGTGTGTGTGTGTGTTCATGTTCAAGCACACATATAGTGGTTAACCTTGAATTTCATTTCTCAGATTCCATCCATCCACTGTTTATTTTGATATATCTGGAATGCATCAAGCAAGCTAGGCTTATCAGTCATCAAGTCCAAGGGACCCATCTGTCTCAACCTCCCTATCACAGGGATTACAAGCGCATATCACCATGTAGCTTTTTATTATATGGGCTGTCAGGATCAATCATGGGTCCTGGTTCTTGCACAGCAAGCACCTTATCAACTGTTATATTCCCAGTCCCTGTCCTTGCAGTTCTCTACATATGTTTACCAAGCATTAACCCCAACATTAAGCATGTCCATATTGACTCTCAGATGTCAGCTAAGTTTTTTTTCTGCTCCTTAAGAACTTATTTTGAAAATATCTATAAGTTGGAGAGAAAAATCACAATATTCATAAGATAATCTTAGCTTCACATTTAATCTAAAATTCTACTCTTATCTATGATGATTAGGGTTTTTAATTTTTCACTTATTCAATTTATATCCCACTCTCTGCCCCCTCCCATGGTCCCACCTCCACAATCCTTCTCTTATATCCCCTTCCCTTCTCCTCTGAGCGGATATGGACCCGCTGGGTATTTCCCGACCCTGGCACTTCAATTCTCGTGATCCTAGATACTTCCTCTCCCACTGAGGCAAGACAAGGCAGCCCAGGTAGTAGAACATATCCCACATACAGACAACAGCTTTTGGGATAGACCCCATTCCAATTGTTTGGGACCCACATGAAAACCAAGCCGCACATCTGCTACCGTGAGTAGGGAGGCCTAGGTCCAGCCCATAGATGATCTTTTGTTGGCAGTTCAGACTCTGAGAGCCCCAAGGGTTTGGGCTAGTTGACCCTGCAGGTTTTCCTGTAGAGCTCTTATCCAAGTTGGGCTGAAATTTTTCAAAAGGAGATCCCAAGCCCCATACGCTGTTTGGCTGTTGGTGTGTGTATCTGTCTGAGTAAGATGCTGGGTGGAGCCTCTCAGAAGGTAACATGCTCTTGTCTGCAAGCATAATAGAGTATGACTAATGTTAGGGTACGATTAATGTTAGAGACTGGCTGCTTGTTTATGGGATGGGTCTCAACTTGGGCTGGTTATTGGTTGGCTATTCCCTCAGTCTCTGTTCCATCCCCTGTCCCTGCCTTTCTTGTAGACAGGATAAATTTGGGGTTGAAAGTTTTGTGGTAGGTTTGTATCCCTATAGCTCATCTGGCATTCCTATCTGGCTACAAGAGGTGACCTCTTGAAATTCCATATCCCCAATGTTGTGAGTGAGTCACAGCTAAGGTCACCCCAATTGGTTCTTAGGTGCCTCCCTTATCCCAGATAAGATAATCTGTCTTGTCCTGAAGATAGCCCCAACCTTCTCACTCCAGTGAGTTGCAGATTTCTATTCATTTTCATGGCATCTGGCCATCTTTCCTGTCCCTCTCCACACCTAATCCTGAACCCTCCCTCCATTTCCCTGCCAACCCCCCTTCCCTCAAGGTTATCTCCCTCCATCGGCCACCTATGACTATTTTATTCTCCTTTCTAAGTGAGATTTAAGCTTCCTAGCTTGGGCCTTCCTACCTTGGGCCTTCCTTCTTGTTTAGCTCCTTTGGATCTGTGAAATATAACATGGTATCTGTATTTAATAACTAATAAAGTGAGTATATACCTTGCATGTCCTTTTGAGACTAACTGAGTTACCTCACCCAGGATGGTAGTCTCAAGTTCCATCCATTTGCCCACAAAATTCATGATATATTCCCCCTAATGAAATGTGATGGTTAGTTTTAACCATTAATGTAACACAGCCAAGAATCACCTGGGAAAGAAAGGTCAGTGTGGAATTGTCTCCATCAGGTTGGCAGTGGCATGTCTGTGAGAGACTGTTTCAATTATGTTAATTGATATGGGGAGACCCACCCTCAAAAAGGATGCTTTTATTCTCTGAGTCTGCCTACTGAAATATATAAGAACAGTGAAAGTAAGCTAAAATAAAACAAAAAATATACATGCATTTATTTCTGTCTGCCCCTGACTGTGGGTATATGACTAGCTGCTTCCAACTGTAGCCTTGATTTCCCTGCTATGATGGTCCGTTACTTTGAACTGTGAACTAAAATAAATCCTTTCTTCTTTCCTAAATTGATTTTGATCAGGTATATTACACAGCAACAGAAACAAAACTGGGACATATTTCAATAATTTTCCAGGTATTGAATCCTTCCCAGGCCCTGAAGTTTCTTGAATTAAAACTCACAAATAAATATTTAAGTCCAAATAATCTCCAGAATTGGGATTGAGCACTCACTCACAAATGTTGGCTCTTGTCTTTAGAGATCACACCTCTGGCTCCTACTTTTATACTAAAAGTATTCAGTTGTCACTGATGAAAACCCCATGTAAAACGGGGAATATATTTTTCCGACCATCTCGGTAGATTGCTAACACTCCCAGGCATTATATGTCATTGTCTTATCTGAACATCTTCTTTCATTTCACATATTGGGAATAAACACTCCTAACTCTAGTGTCTCTTGTCAATCCTTATGCATCTATAGTTTTCTGTTTTCCTTTTTAATTATATTGGCATATAACTTCCTGCATATGTTTCTCTATCTGGTTGAATATAGAAACCACACACTATTTTAAATTGCCATCCCAGCTTTGTCACTGCACAGTGGAGAGTAAATCCTTTCAATTATAAGCAATAAATCATAAGTTTCTCTGGACCTTGGCTCTGTTGGAACAGCCGTTCTCTTGGAAATACTATACTCAAAACAAATGTGCTTCCAACATCATCCAAAGGCCATTAAAAGCAGTAGTTGGTCAGGAGCTAACAATTTATTCCAACCCAACAGGCTAGAAAAACACCACACATAAAAAAAATTAACCATGAAAATGGAATATTTCATTTAAATTCCATTGCATCCTGCTCTTTCTTTCCATCTCGAAGTACATTGCTCACTGACAATGTAACTTTTCCAGCTCTCTCCTTACTAAAGTGTAACATATCCATCATGCTGGAACGCTTGAGTTACAGGCAGTTTACTCACATTAGATCCCATTAGCAATTACACCAGTGTTCAAAATACATTACCTCGTTTGTCTCATGGCCCATATAGGTTTTTTAACATAATGAATTAGATCAATTAGTCTCACATGACAGAAGGGAATCTTAAATAGTACCATCCTTATTTTAAGACAAGCTCGACAGATGAAAACACTATAAAATTAATTTCCTTTGTAGGATAACAAAAAAGAAGGAAATAACAAAACTTTGCTTTAAATATCTGTGGTGTGAGTTGAACATCAGAGAAAAAGGGCAATAAAGGGAAGGATAATGGAATGGTCCACTCAGTTTGGTTTTTGAAAGACATAACTTCATTGTTTGCATAGCTAAAAGCCATGTTTAAATGTCCAAACCAACTTGTTTATAGACTTTTCAATTGAGGCCATTATTGTCCTTTGGGGAAAACCATGCTGATTGTAATCAGCTAAGAAATTTACAACTATTGCACTGATCAATAGCTAGAGATTTTTGTTAGCACAAAGCCAGCCCTCTCTCCATGTGTTTGTTTTGCCAGAACAGAACTGTTTCTTAACCCTGGTTTCCATTCAAGTGATTCTTTTCGATATCAACTCCAGTGTTTTCACAAGTATTGGTATCTGTTCCTTCCAACTTCAGTCATTATAAAGCACCTGAGACTGACAGAAAGAATCCAAACTTCGGGTAATTTTATCTAAAGGCTCCGAGCACTCATTCTGTGGACACATAACCTTTAAAGAATCCTGTGCCCTTATGGTCATCAGCGTAGCAATTGCCCATCATCTTTGTAGATCATAGTTTATTTTGTCATTGTTCCATCAAGGACTACGAGTGCCATAAACTGGCTGTTGGCAGATAACTGGTTCACAGTGCCCAGTATTCCATTTATGGGTACACTAAATTGTGTCACCTAAGGAGTCAACAGAAGATACAAATCTGTGCTCATTCTTCCCTGAAACTGTTCAAAAACCTTGAGGTGAAATTTGACCCAGTCGTCTCTCTTTAATCAGAGTGACTCAATATGTCTGTTTTAATACCATGGTAGTAAAAGATCAGTTAACACTGAAGGGGAATGGGAAGTGACGACTAGGTGTCAGTGGTGGGGGGGGGGGGTTTCAGAGAAGTCTCATGTTATGAAAATGGGTTTTCCTTGTCTTCTAAACCAAGCATCGTTTCCTAAGGAGATGTAAAGAAAAGGAGACATGCAACCAAGACAGCCCATTGCATGCTGTGATTAGAAAGTCCAATTTCCTCTTTAACCATTTTATTCTACTTTTACAAAAAAAAAAAAAAAAAAAAAAAATCTCCCATTAAGAGCATTACCTGACAGGCTTCATTAAAACACATGGCAAATGTTCAAGTGGGATCTTTTACATTGAAATCTTTAAAATATTCTTTAATACTTAGCACTGACCATTCGGAAAACATTGGCTCCAGTGTGTGTGCTATTTAGATGAACTCACGAGTCGAGAACGTTTAAATTTTACTTTATTTTACGTCCACGGATCCACATTTGATATCATTATACCTAGTGAGCTACTTAGGGACTCATGTTCACTAGGATAGGAAAAACCAAAAATGTAAATTCTGAATTTACATCCTTGAAAGACTTGCAAAATTCCCCGAGAAGCTGGAATCTGACCGCGTTTCATGATAGGTAGAGAGCAAAGTGCCCTCTACAACTCTAGTTGGAAACCCATTTCATGTAGTTGGTTTTTCAGTAAACTCCGGCTGTTTAACGTTGGCTCCTCATTTGGAGAGCTCTGGGATTGGAATGAAAGGATCCCCCCTTCCCCAAACCCCTCCCCCAACACACAGACACAGAGACTTGGCAGCCTACACGGGACAGGCGTTCACCCAAACAGAACAAAATGAGGAATTGTTTCAGCAGCTCTAACTTATGGTGTGAGAACTGACGGTAGTAGGGAGAGAAAAGACCCAACAGAAACAAAGAGAATGGAAAAGACAGCACTAAAGCCTCCTTAACGCTGGAAGTCTTAGAAATTTGGATATGGTTCAGAGAGCCCATATGCTCTCTCGAAGGAATTTTTTAACTCTGCCTAATTGATCTCCAAGAAGAACTCAGTCTTTCTTGTGTCTAAAAGCCTCCCTGGCACAGAGGGGCCTATGGCTTCCATCTGCCTTTAATAAATGACTCACACTATGTGGTCTGAAGCCTCAGGATCATGCTATCTTCTGGCAGCAGGATGGGCTTCCTCTTACAGCAAGATCCAATGACTATTTCAATGAGGGTCTGAACTGCTCTCTCAAACATTTCCCAAACTTTATCCTATGATTGTCTTTTTCTTAAATTATAAAGTCATGGTGTCTCTCATGATGACCAAGACCAAAGCAAGGTGAACAGAACTGCTCAAGCATGTGGCTTCCTTGTACAGCTACTTAGTGTCTTGGGAGTTGGGAAAGGAAAGGACAGGATATCTGCCTCAAGTTTGCTCAGGTATTAAGATGCTAAGATGCCGGCAGGGCAAGTTCTGACTCCTGTCCTTTACAAAGCCCTGTGGATTTGCAGAAATAGATCTAGATCTCTGTCTTTTGAGCTTCAGTCTCCTCATCCCAGGCCCTTTGCAAACACACCTTCTTCAATCATTTAATCATTCCTTATTCTGTCTAGTCCTCAGAGTGTCCTGTACCCAGAGGCTGGATCTTCTGACCTAGACAGAAATAAGTGCAAAAGCAATAATGGACATTAATTAAATATATACTATATAACAATCTTCACCTGCAGCTCATGTATAACATTGAAAAAAAAAAAAAAACCCCACTATCCTAACTCTATCACACAGACAGAAACCGGGACTCAGTATTTAAACGACTTCCTTGAGTCCATTTAAAGATAATACTGATTCATTTCTTATTTGGGGCATCACTTCAGGATGCAAACAAGCACTTCTTGTCTATTCTCTCCCTGGAGAGTGCCCGCTCATTTCCAGTTTGTAGGAGAGCCCATCTCCTGAGTCTCCAGTATTCTTCACTTCTACCTAGGATGAGACGATAGGACATTTCTACATTTCAAAACAGAATTAAAGTGATATGCACTCATGCAGCTGTAGTGAAAACCACACGGCTCTATCTGGAATAAACCAATACTGGGAAATTCATGCTTTCTCGGATGTGTGCTTCTCTGGGGAAGCACCACTCTGAGGAAGGGAAAACATGCCCTTTTGGAGAACACTTGATCACATTTGTTGTATTTCTCTATCGTGTATTATAATAGGAAGGTCTAATTCCAAATGGCCCCTCCTGACTTGAATGAGAAGACCTCTAACATGTCTTAACCTGGCATGCATGAGTGTGGCAGAAGGCAGGTTTTTACATAAATCAAGTGCCTGCATTCTTCTATGAATGGTCTTCTGTGGTGGGTACAAAAAGAATTCTTCAGGAGATGGCTTCTCTGGCCAGTGAAAGCAAAGAAAAGTGACACTGCGCTGGTTCTATGGCAAGACTTTAACAAACAGTGTGCTTCTCTGCTTCTGCTTTTGTTTCTCTACCATCTGCCATGACAGGCGCATGCCACAAGTAGTTAACCCTTTATAGAACAAGAAATAACATGCAGTATACGAAACCTAACTTCAAGCCAGAACCAAGCTCAGATAACTGTAGCCAAACCCAAGAGTCCTCCTAGTCTGCTCACTGTGGCTGTAATAAACACTATAAGCAAGAGTGACTTGGGCCTGGATGGGTTCATCTAATCTTATAGACTATAGTCCATCACAATAGAAAGTCAGGGAAGGAACTCAAGTCAGGAAGGTGAAGACAGGAAGCCGAGGCCATGGAGCTCCGGACTGGCTTGCTCTACTTGGCTTGCTCAGCTTGCTTTTTAAAAAATAACCAAGAATTACTTGCAAAGAGATGACAGACCCCACAGTGAGCTTAGCCCTCTCAGATCAATCAAAATCAAGAAAATACCCCTGCATATTTGCCAGTAGGCCAACCTGATCTGAAATCCCTTTTGAGGTTTCCTCTTCCAAGATGACTGTAACTTGTATCAATTTGAAAAGAAATTAACCAGAACACCATCCAAATCTTTATCATTGTAAACTTTGCTTGTTTTATAAGTCATGAAGGATTGCATTCCTGCTCGTTACACAGCCTCACACTGTTCCAGCTAAACTTGATAAATATAATAAGCTTCTGTATTATATGTAATGAGATAGCATTCTAAGAAAGGATCTTTTTTGCACCATGACTGACCTGGAATTCAAGAAAAGGTTTATTTGACAAAAAAGAAAAAAGGAAAAAAAAAAGTGCTTTCTATTCTTGTGCCTATGAACATTTCATTCTCTTTACGAATTCCAGGAAAAAAATTACTGTCATTTATTCTTAGAAAGGGGTAAGTCATCTACACATAAGATATATTCACACAGAGAGACACATATGCACAATCCCCCAAAAGTTAGGGAATGAGAAGGAATAACACCCATTGCAAAGCATACATTGTAGGCTGAGGTAGAGGAGTAGCCATTCCACAGGCAGGGAGGAAGATGCCACAGGGAAGAAACTCACTATCCCAGTAAGGTTTAAAAGCATGTCTCCAAAGAAAATGTTTGACTTCCTGTCTCACAGAAAATATTTCCCCAGATATAAGGATTAGCTCTCCAGCTGAATGTCTGCAAATTGCTCTGATACACATGATAATAAACATGCCTGTATTTCTGGAGAAGCCACAGAGCTCCAGGGATGGGTGGGTGGGCACCTAAGTTAGTACTGAGGGTGGCTGCAGTGTTGCTTTTTTAAGTATTTACATGTCAAAAGAGAAAAAGACCAGAACTCAAAGGCATCCAAGGTTGGAGACACACAGGGCTCTCTGGCTCCTAGAGATGTTTTATTTACATATACCAAAATGGTTGAGTTGGGCCTCGAGTCTATTACCTTTCCAAAGAGATATCTCTAGAAGAGGAGAAGCTACTGTAGATAAAAACTGTTTGAGCCTCATTTCTCAGCTGTAGAGAGTCTGGCTACTCATGTAGAACATTTGGCTTGCCTTTCTTCACAGCATCCTAGGGATAAAGAAAGGCTGTGGACATTTTTCATAAAGTAACTCCTAAGAAACCTGCCTCTTATCATTGGTATTTTCAGAGTACAATCACAGCAAAGTTTCATAAGATGAACACTAACAACCCAACAACTCCAAACCAGACTAAGAAAAGTTTAAAATGTTCTCTGTCTCTTTCATAACTGTTATGAATTTGTCCCCTTTCAGAGGCGGGCAAATACTGAGAAGCCACTTCTTATCTGCAAAGACATAGATAGGCAGTGGGTATAGACTGTACAAAAGCTGGGGTAGAATAGGACTCATGGAGGAACTGTCAGCTCTAACCAGAGACCTTCTGCCTGCCCATGATGGGATGCAAATGATGGTGTCCCTGTTGAGTTGCTTGGCTGCATCCTTGTGTGAGATTCTTTGGCACAGATACTCAGCTAAGCCACTCTTCTATTCTTGACTTTCAGAAATTATAAGATAATATGTAGTTGCTGCTTTGACCTAGTGAATTTGAGAAATATGTATATATATATATATATATATATATATATATATATATATGCTAATTTTATGTCAACTTAACATAAGCAAGAGTCATTTTAGAAGAGAACTTAAATTGAAAAAAAATACCTTCAGCAGACCAGCTTGTGGGCTGGTCCATGGTACATTTTCTTGAGTGATGATGCATGTGAGAGGAGCCAGTCAATTGTGGGTAGTGCTACCCCTAGGAAGGTGATTCTGGGTGCTACAAGGGAGGCTGAGCAAGTTATGGAGAGCCAGCCTGTAAGCAAAACTCCAGTTCCTGCCTTCAGGGTGCTGACCAGTTCTTGCCCTGACTTTCCCAGATGACATACTCAAACTATAAAATAAAATGAACTCAAGTTTGTTTGGGGCATGGTGTTTTATCACAACAATGAAAACATTAACGAAGTGAGTTTGGGCATGAGGAATAGAATATTATCGTGACAGACTTGATATGTGTTTTGAGAAGGAATGTAGAAGGGCTTTGGAATTTTTGACAGGAGTAGCTCTTGTGTGCTCAGAGATAATTCTAAGAGCAGTTCAGATAATGGAGACTTGACTTATGACATTTCAGAAGGAAGCAAAAACTATCAGGACTATTTATGTGCTATTTTGAACTAAGAATCTCTGGTTCTAGTTAGCTGGAGCAGAGGAACTAGCTATGATTAACAAGAGACCAGAACCACTAAAGTAAATGTTTGCTTTGCTGAGACAATAGATGTTAGTCATATGGGTCTGAGAAATTAGCAGTGTTTAAGAAAAATACCAGCATCACTGAGGTAAAATCTCCTGTGAGTGTTTCCTCTGGGTCAGCACACAGAACCTGTGGTCTCAAAGGAGCTAAGGTTGTATCTCATGCAGGCAACTGAACTTGGTAGTCATCTACTTGATAGAAGGCATAACGAGGTCATGGAGAACAGCTGAGGCTTAACACAGTGATAACCTATAAAGGCCATTGGTGAAGGTGTAGCTTCGGTTGTTCGAGAAACTCCAGGATTGAAGGATTCATGGAGATAATCTGAGGCTTGGCACATGTGGCAGGTTAAGAGTCCATGAAGAGAACCCAAGATGAGCTGTTGGTGAAGGTGTAGCCCAGTTGCAGCAGGATATGCCAACATTGCAGAGATGTCAAGGGCCTGACCAACAAGGTCAGCAATGTCCCTAAAATGGAGCAGGCTTGAGCCTAGGAAACAAGCTGCTTATGTTATGTGTGGCAGAGCCAGAGAACTGTGACTGTCAAAGCCCTTCAGAGCCCAGAATATTGTGGATGAATCCCAGACACTGGACACTGAGTTGCTCACATGGTTAGGGCTTAGTTTTGCTTTGTTCAGGTTATGACTGAGTCCTAACTCTCTCCTGCTGGAATAAGAAACTATTTAACTTTTGTTTTTTAATTTTACAGGAACCCACAGTTGAAAGACTTTGCAACTTTAGAAAGACTTTGGAGTTTTACAGAGTCTACATTTTAGTGAAGATTTGGATACTTTAAAGTACAAAGACTGTGGGAATTTAAAAATCGGACTCTTTTTTTTATTTTGGTATTTATATTACCATGCCAGGGGACAAATATAAAGCAAAGGTTTTCCTGAATAGTCACATGTTTGTGTGTCAAAGCGAGAAGAAGTTAATTGTGCAGACTAGTTTTATGTCCACTTGACACAAGCTAGAGTCAATTAGGAATGAGAAAGTTTCTCAACTGAGAAAATTCTCTCAACAGATTGGTTGGTAGGCAAGCTTACGGTGTATTTCCTCGATTGATTATTGATGTGGGTGGACTCAACTCACTGTAGTGAGTGTCATCTCTGGGCTGGTGGTCTTGGATGTAAAAGAAAGCAAGCCACGAAGGAAAAGGCAGTAGGCAGTGTTCCGCCATTGCCAATACATCCGTTCCAGCCACCAGGTTCCAGACTTGAGTTCTTGCTTTGCCTTCTCTGAATGATATACTAGAGCTGTAAAATTAAATAAACTCCTTCTTTCCCAAGTTGTCGCTGGTCATTCCATTTTATCAAAGCAAAGGAAATCTTAGCTAAGACACAGAATAATTGGGACTACAGGCTCTGGGTTTCGTTCTCAAGGATAGATAGCATTTGTGAGTGAAATAGTTTCGTGGGCTAAGTGACACAATCAGCGCTCAGTTGTTACCAGTCTCATTACTGTCTTACCTGGGCTACTTAGCCTCTCATCAGATGGTCTGTCTGTGTCATATAACACGCAAAGTGCTTCTTACTAGCCTTTCCTGGGAATGGGTGACTCATACAATTCATCCTAGACTCAGTGATAGACCAATGTAACAGTTCTCCTCAGGTGTCACCTAGTAAAGCAGCACACTTCACAGGGATGCTTACAGGAGCACAGCTGAGCAGTTACTTCCAGGAGGACTACTGAAGAACATTCCCCTCAAAGAAAACCATTAACCATTTGTACTCCTCTTTGGGAAGGGCTGGACCTCATGTGCTTTCCTTCTCCAGTAAATGAGCACAAGTGCACTTTTCCAACTCCAAGAGAGCCATGCCCCATGGAGCTTTTCAGAAATGTTTAAAAATTTGGATCTAATGTTATCAGAGACAATTTTTGTAATGCCAATTTGGAATATATATAACATAAGAGACAGTACTATGGTTGGGCAGATAGCTCAGTCCAAAAAGGCTGTTTCCACAAGTATGTAAAACCATTTAGATTGGTGATGTGTTCTTATAATCCGAATACAAAGGAAGTAGGGATGGGCAGACAAGACATCTAGGTCTCACTAGCCAGCCAGACTAGCAGTATTAGCAAGTTCCAGGTCAGTGAGAAACTGTCTTTAGAAAAAATAGAAAAAGAGGACCGACACTAGGAATTCTCCTCCGACCTCTAGATGCACATACACATACACCTGCAGGCACATCTATATACAAGTACACACATAGTCATGTACACTCGTGTATACAATACTAGCTATCCAAGAGGACCAACATATTCTCTGCAAAAAAAAATGCAAGAACATTCCATATAGGTATAAATCACAGTGCAGTGACAGAACGATAAAACAAGGCAGTCTTGTCAACACCCAGAGACTAAAGATCACCCCCTGGCTACTTGGAGTTAACAACTTTGGCTCTAGCAACATTGGAATTCATGAGAGACTAGATTGCTGTGTGTTCTGGCACCCTGAGCTCTGCACCTTACACAAACATTGGCAAAATAAAGATATTGCATACAAAACAGTGAGAGGCTAAATCACTAGCACATGTGAACTAAAGGAAGGTCTAATGCACTCACTTCCACTATAAGGACGACAAGCTCAGATGCAGCCTCCAAGAGGCAAGAACAAAGAGGAACAAAGACGAGCACAAAAACCATCTTAGTAAAGATAAAAGGGATAAAACTAAAATCCAAAACTCTCCTGTGTGTCAGAAGAGGAAATGGAATTAGAGGCATTTAAGTTGCTTTGTTTACAATTAAATTTAGCATACAATTCAATTTAGTACGCAATTAAATTTAAACATTGGGAAGTCAAGAATGCATTTTTAATTACTAGAATAATCACTTAACAGAAAGGAGACAGAGCACATAAATTTCAAACAGTTACAGGAAGACATGGGAAGACTAGAAAATTAGTTTGAAAATGCAAGTAAACAAGTAAAGCATTCACCAAAGCATGGAAGGCATGAACAAAAGTAGGATATGTGCACTAATAAATAGTATAATTATATAAAATATAAATAAACATTGCATAAATATAGTTAATAAACATAAAATATAAATAAAGATTTCAGAATGTGACAAAATACAGCATTCCTTATCTCTATGCTATTCATGATAAATGTTAATAAAAAATAGAAGCATGAAAACCTTCATGTTTGACAATAAGAGACAGAATCAATGGCAGAATGCAATGGGAAGAAGCCAGCTATAGCTTTGTGTTAACAATGGAAGACAATAAAGAGTATGACAAATAACCTTGTTCTACATTAATTATATTTTACTTGAGATGGAACCAATTTGTGAGATAACATTTTTCCCAGGGAGGTATAATAAAGTTCAATGTGTGCGCCTCTCACTTGAAACATGAACAAAGATGATATGATATAAACATAAGCACAGAATTACAAGCCAAAAGAAGAGGGAAATCTACCCCCAACCCATACACCCTCCTTCACTGCCTCTGGTGGTCTGAATAAGAATGGCTCATATATTTGAATGCTTAATTGCTGGGGAGTGGCACTATTTGGAAGGATTCGAAGGTGTGGCCTTGTTAAAGGAAGTGTGTCACTGGGAGTGCGATTTGAGACTTAACAAGGCCATGCCAAGACAGACTCTGGCTCTCTCTCTCTCTCTCTCTCTCTCTCTCTCTCTCTCTCTCTCTCTCTCTCTCTCTCTGTCTGTCTCTGTCTGCCTGTGGATCATAATGTAGTTCTCAGCTACTATTCAAACTCCATACATTATGCCATGTTCCCCTCCATGATGATAATGGAAACCTCTGAATATATAAGCAAAGCCACAGTTAAATACTTCCTTTTATAAGAGTTTGCTGTCTTTTCATAGCAACAGGACAGTGACTAGAACACTGGCCTCTTTCTCTTGATGAGACCCTTATTAACAAGTCTTCCTCTTACCTTTAAGTCTCCCCAGAATGGGTGAGGAGTTATATACAAGAGTAAGGGCAACTTACCACTGTCATACTACTGATGAAAATGATACTTCCTCCAGCAGCAACCAGTAAGGCCAGTTATCTATCAGGGAGGAGGGATGTGTCATGTTCAGGAAATATCACTTTGGTACACATAAAATATCTTCTGACTGGTGCATTCCTTCCACATCCTCTTCTATGATGTTCCCTGAGCCTTCAATCTGTTTCATTTAAGCTCAAAAGCTTCCTTGTCACTCTTCATAGCATTTTGGCCAAGTATGGGTCCATACATGAACAACAGCTGCTATAGTTTCTTCCACAGAGGCTGGACACAGCACTAATGCATACTAATCTATGGGTATAAACACTGGTCTTTAGAAGGCAGTTTGATAACCTGTAAACCTGACTTCCTATTTTAAAAAAGTTAAATTAGGGCAGTTTTCTGTTCATCTGGGAAGAATACCAAATTAGATCATGATTTCAGACCACACACAAAAATAAACCTCAAGTGGAATAAAGACCTAAAATTATAATGATAGAATATCATTATATGTGTGACTTTAGGGTAGAAAAAAAATGAATCACAAACTCTCCGGTCATTATGAACAAGATTAACTACAACAACATACTATGAATTTCTATTAGTCAAACACATACACAGAAACATATACAAACATGATGGAGGTTAGAGAGAACACAGTACATAGAATGGAAAGAAACTCAATCTACCATTCAAGAAGGACTTACATTCCAAATGCACAAACAATTTAAAATAACTATATTTGAAAAGCTATGTTACTATAGGAATATCAAATGCCAACAAATACACACATATCCATACACACACACACACACACACACACACACACACACACACACACAAGAAACTTCTTTGTAATGGTGGTGAGCTGCAAATATAAAACCAAACTACTACAAAGAGATTAGTATACACTCATAGATAACTAGCCATCTACCCTGGAGAAAACATTTCGGACATTTGTCTTGAATCTATTATCCTAACATTAATCAAAATGAAAACACAGCATCAGGAAAATGAATAAATGATCAAGGCACCAAGTAAAGCAGCATAATAAACTGCTATAAAGAATAAACTATATATAACACAGATGGGTATTATAAATATAGTATTGGGCACAGGGATGACATAATGTAGTTTCAATTCAAAATTTTTATGTAATAAAGTTTCAAAATACTTAAAATAGATTTTGTTGCTCATATCTGCAGTCTTTGTGATATGATTATTTTTACTTTTTAAAGTTAAGATTTATAAAGGTTCAGAAATGCAAAGTTTATAAAAGTAAACTTCATGATTCTTGTAGTTAGAAACATGATCATTGTGTATTCTACAGTCACATGTCACCAAGTCATTGCACACTCCTTCCAGGTTATTTAAAAGAGAGATGATTTTTTTTAAAAACCATGTAAATAGTTATATCAGAATTCAGGGGACACATATTTGCAGGAGAGGAAGAGGGTAGTAATGGCCAAGGCATGTACTAGGGTCTTGTCATATCTTAGCAGTGTCATACTTCTTGAAACTAAGTCATGGAAACATACTTAATCTTTCTATTATGTATTAAACTATGTGCTTCTGATATATATATATATATATATATATATATATATATATATATATATATATATATGATTTCTAAGAAATTACTTTGAAGTTTTTATGAAAAATACTGTGTAATATTTACTTTCCTTTCCACCAGTGGGTCAGTCCTAAAAGCTATAGTCTTTACAATCTCTGTGCAACTGTCTGTATGTGTGATGTAGAACATGCCAGCAGACTTCTTACTGAGACGAGAAAGGAGATTAAAGTAATGATTGTATCAACAGACTCAGCCAGGCACTAAAAATGTATTTGTAAAACTCCATATACTCTTTGGATAAGCAATCACGATCTGCAGCATTTTTCGTTTCCTCTGAGGTAGTGCGGCCATGTGGAACAGAATCATTAGCCGGCTCTTCAACCTGTAACTTCTCTTACTCGTGAAGAGAGGCAGAAAATGAAGTGTTTGGAACAGAGAGGGGGAAAAAAGTCTCGTCAGCTCAGAGCTGAGAGACTAGCACAAGTGGCAATTCCTGAGTTTCAAATGTATCTTATGGAGTCCTAAGGGATATGTCAGCCCTGTGAGTCCCAAGTTGATGGCTGTTACCTAGAGACCTTTAATAAGCACAGCTGGTGGGCTAATGACATAACATAGAGGTGTAACAAGGTTCAGTCATCATTCCATGGACCCTCTCCCCAACCCTGTTCAAAACCACCCCCTGCTCATACTTTCCTCATCTCTTCTGCTTCCGTGCCCTGCCCTCATGAGTTACTGACCTTTCACTCATCTGTGTCATCAGCAGTCACATTTTTGAACTAAACAAGAGAAAGGTGCCAAATGTCACGCAAAGACAATTGAACCTGACAGAACATAGAGTAAGCAGAGCCACATTTAACCCAGCATAACACATAACCAGAAAACAGAACAACACGTGTGAAACAAAGGGCAGGGTCTCATTCTAGTCTAAAGGAAGCACACGGCTATGGTTCCGAGCATACCCTCTTGCTGCCTGGAGTCTGAAAACTGTAACAGGGCTGAGCAGAATGCAGTTCCTCACTGAAATGAAAAGATGGAGATTAGGGTTTGGAAAAGCCAATGCACCTGCCATGGGTTGCACAAGGTAGGAAGGGAAGATGTACAAGGCAAGAGCACTGTTGATCCACACAGTTCTCGGCTGAGCACTGCTCTGCAGGGACATGAGAGCTGATGACAAAGAGGAACACAGAGAGGAGTTGTACATCTACCGCAGCATTAGGAATAGTTTCACCTTCACTTGCTACAGTCATAAGACATGGAGTCCTGGAAACCTCGGTGTCATTACAGTGATCCCCAAATTAGCAGTAGTGTAGAAGGCTACTCTACATCGTCCCACTGAGTCTTCCAAATCAGTCCATAATACTAACCCACACTGTGGGAAGGCACATTTGTAGGTAAGTTCTTTTGTTTTCAAATTCAATGACCAGGAGTGGAAACCCTACAATGTGTATCATTCCATCAAAATGGACCATGTTTGACATCCAAATTAGGATACTGCTGAAAATTTCAAGGCATGCAGAGGATAGTGAACATGTGATCTAAACCTGATTATTAAAAGCCACCAATGGGAACTGACACAGAAATTAGAGAACTGAAAAAGTTAATTAACATGGGCATCAAGACAATTTACAAATTGATTGAATATGTTAGAGAAGATATGTGAAGATAGGCAAAAGGAAATAAAAATATGTTTAAAACACACAAAAGATAAAAATATCATTTAAAAATTTAAGTAAATCATATAACACTAACCTCTTGATTTAGGTTTTATTGCTATGAAAACACACCATGACCAAGGCAACTCTTAGAAAAGACAACATTTAATTGGGGCTGGCTTACAGGTTCAGAGGTTCCATCTAATATCATCATGGCAGGAAGCATGGCAGCATCCAGGCAGTCATGGTACTGGAGGAGTTGAAAGCTTTACATCTTGTTCTGAACACATACAGAAGACTGACTCTGTACTGAGCGGAGCTTAAGCATAGCACCTCAAAGCCCATCTCCACACTGACTTGCTTCCTCCAACAAAACCACACCTACTCCAACAAGGCCACACCCTCTAATAGCGTCAATGCCTATAGAGCAAGCATATTCACCCAACCTCAACAAATAAACAGTAATTTAAAACTTTGAAAGAATAAAAAATTAAGTATTTGACATGAACAAACAGGAAAGAATTATCAGACTAGATAGAAATAGACAAGATCAAAGAGGAGCTGGTGAGATGGCTCAGCAGGTAAATGTGTCTGCTACTCAAGCATGAAGATTTGAGTTCTGATCCCAACATCTGCAGACAAACCCCTTCAGCAGCATGCATCTGCAACCTACACTGGGGAGTAGGGAAGTTGCATGGAGACAGGATGATTGCTGGAGCTCATTGCTTAGCCAGCCTATTCAAACTGGTAACCTAGGAACCTGCCAGTGTAAGTGAGAGGCCCTGCCTCAAAAGAAAAGGGAGAGAGTAATCAAGAATGACACCTAGTGTTGTTTTTTGTGTACAAACACACCTTACATATAAACACTACACACACCCTACACAAAAAGAAAGAAAAGGTCAATGAACAGAGAAACCAAAAATTGGAGACATTTCAAAATGAAGTTTGAAAGACAGTATCTGATTTCTGATTCTGAGCCAAAGAATCAATATGTAGCCCAGGCTAGCCTTAAACTCACTGAATTTCCCCTGTCTCAGAACAAAGAATGCTGAATTTACAGGCATGAACCACCAAGTCTGGCTCATGAAAAATATTTTCGAAGGGAAGAGAGCACTATAGATCTATAGAACAAGATTCAGCAATCAAAATCGTGCAATAAAAGTTGCAGAGCNGTAGGTGGGGGAGCAGGGCCGGGAGGGGGGAGGGTATAGGGAACTTTCTGGATAACACTTGAAATGTAAATGAAGAAAATATCTAATAAAAGTTGGAAAAAAAAGAAAAAGTCAAGGAGCTTCTGCAAGTCCCATGCCTTTCTTGTGATTCTGATTGATTCTTGGGGCCTCGGGCCTCTGTGATGCTCAGACAGCACAGAGTAACGGGAAGCAAGCCCCCAGTCCCTGGAGACACTCCTCAAATGCTCTTCTCATCTGGGACCTCCTTCCCATCATAAACTGGAACACTGGGAACCCATTCCACAAACTCTTCTTCCCCAAAATAATCATCCTCCAGCATCTTTAGCCACAGGTCTTAGATTCTAGCATCTCTCAGTACCTGATATCCTGTTTATCAGGATCCATTTTGAAGTGTAGTCTAGGACATTCTGATGAGCGCAAAGCAGTCTGATTCCTTTGACCTGGGAACTCCATGTACACTAACCGAGTCTAAAGGCATGTGTGCCCTAACAGCAGCAGTGCCCTTATTAAGTCACATGGAAAGAATAATAATAAATAATAAATAAATAGAATTATCTTAAACTAGATGTTTTTATTTAAATTGTTATCAAGCAAAATCTACTCAGTTTCACGGAATTGACTTAAGACATTTATCTCCCTCTAGAACTTTGCTTGGTCTGTTGATATCTTAACATTTTATCTTATAAGGCAACATATCCACTATTTAGTAATGTGTAGCAATAAATTTGATTCAAAGGCACTGTGTATAGTGTGGCATAGGTTATTAAATATGGAGAAGAAAAGAATGAGAATGGAGCATTGTGACAAAGGATACTGATAAAAGCAGGACAAGACAGCAAGGAAAGGAAGAGAGAAGCCCCAGCCATTGGAAGACCAGGGTTCCAATCCTTACGACCTCAGATCCTGGCCCTGAGCTTACAGATCTGGGCACAGGGTTTAATGGGCTGCTTCAAAGCAGTGAAGAACCTATGAGGACCAAGCTACTTGGAATTACTCAGTATTTACAACTGAGGTTAATCCGGCTCAAAACAAAATCTTCACCCAATTCCCTTGTGTTGTTGCTGCAACTTCTAGTAAATTTATAAACTAATAGTGAGCATAATACCTACATACTTAGAGAATTGATATGTTTTAATATTAGCTGAAACCTCCCGGCACGAGGAACAGCTTGGCTGCTGTTTTGGAGGGTAGTAGACTTAGTGTTCAGTCCATATTTGTATGAAAAACGTCTATGTAATGTAATATATAGTGAATATATACTATTTACTATAATTAAATTAATACTTACTTAATACAAAATGAAAATAAATAGTATCCAGAAATTTTAGTCTCTTGATAATAAAACTAGCAGTGAAAATCAGCAACTTTATCAATTTTTTTTTTTATCAAATAGAAGGAAAATGAGTGAGAGGTATAAAATACTGCCTGAAGAAATTAAAGCATTGTATGGTAGTTGTGAATTAGAAGACACAGAGTCATGAAGATATGTTGTAGGAAATAATAAAAATGAACCTGCCAACCCTTCGTGCTCCTGCTTCTCTCAACCCACCAACTCTCTGGCCCTGCAGGGCCACAGGGTTCCTCCTGGGTGCACTCACCTCAGAGTTCTCTCAGTCCATCAACTCTCTGGCTGGGACTCCCCAAGTTCCTCTCACTACCACACAATGCCCCACGCACCCCCACAGTCAGCCCTCACAACACCCATTACCTGGTAAGAATTAAAACCCTTAAAGCTTATAGTAATCCAATCAGATTTATGTATCAATAAAATCTCAATTTACAAGATGCCAATACAATAATTTCAGAGTCAATTGATAATGATAAAAGCTTTATCCTAATTTTTCTAACCTTATGGTATCATAATTGTAGCTGGTTCAAGCCACCCTGGTTCACATCTGCCTCCATTCTCCTTCCTCCTCTCCCTGCTATGCTCACTGTCTCTGCCCCTCTTAGCTCTGCCTCCCTTTTCCTGTCCAGTCACAGGCCTCCTGCTGCACTAATGTGATCGGACAGGGAAAATCCTGTAACAAAGATATTGGGGTTTTTCCAAGTTTACCTACATAACCAATACATGTGGGTAAGATGCCCACTGAAAATTTATGCATCTTGATATTTTGAGCAAAATCTGATGAGTAAGTACAATATGTGTAAAATTCTGTAAATATCCTTTGTAATGCCTTAAGATATACTTAATACCCTTTTGTAACATGGCATTAATTCAAGACCTACATGGGCAGGAACCAAACAGAATAGAGAACTCAGGGAAGCCTTGCAGATAACACTGCATTTTTATGGCAGCTTTGGCTCTGCACATCCATTTCATGGACCACACAAAAGTCATTTCTGAGATAGTTGGAGATCTACCTGACAAGAATGGGAATATCCTAGACCATAAAAAGTAGCAAATAATACTTACTGAAAATCATTTACAAAGATCAGAATGTTCTGTTTTTAAAGAAAATATAAATACATGCCTTTACTCACTTGGAATCAAGTAGACATTTTTAGATAAAATACACAAAGCCTCAAAGACACAATTAATATAGTAAACTATTTACAAAGTCTAAGACGTTTCCACAATGCACAGAACAGTCAAAGTTAACTGTCAAGTCAGACCTAGGCCAGATGTATCCAGCCAACAGCTATACTTTAGGGTAATTAATAACTCCAACTATATAAAGAGATCCTTCGTATAACTAAGAAGAGAAAACTATAGAAAATTAGGTGAAGGTTCAGAACTGAATAAGAATCACAGATGGCCAAGAAACAGGAGAAAAGGCTCCAAGCCCAACTAACAGTAAAGTACAAACAAGAAGGTGCTATTCACACATTCCCAGCCCCACCCACTCCACCCCCCCATACTCCCACACCCCTGTTTTATGACGTTTTAATCATTGTGCATGATGCAGCCAGTGAGGATAGGCAGTTATGTTAGGGACATGAATTTTTCCAACTATTTGGAAATAAATCTAGTAATAGAAAATAAGATTGGTGTTCATATTCTGTAAGCTTGGAGTTCCTTATCTGAATGTTCATCTGCAGATATTTTCACATAATACTCCTGTAGGTTCAGCTCCAGAGGATCTGATGCTTCTGACCTCAGAGGACAGCCCCACACATGTGCAAATACCCCAACACTCTTATATATAATTAAAAATAAAATGGATCTTTGCAAACACAAGCCAAATGGTATGAGCTTCCAAAACACCATGTTAAAGAAAAATGTCAAGTGGTTCTAATGTATTTTACACGGTTCTGTTTGTTGTACATGTTAGATAAATGGGGTACAAATTACAAAAGGTGTGACTACAGATTATAAGAGGTGTTTAGTGTCACCTATACAGATTTCAGTACGTATGATAGGATAGAGTAAATTAACTACTAGGACGACTCACTGGTTTACTGTAGGGAAAGACTTTAGGGTATCGACCGAAAACCTTTTTTTAACAAAAGTCAGATGACCACCCCTATATTTCTAATGCTTTTGTCTTAATTTGCCTCCCAAAAGTCACACTTCCAGGCGTTGAGGGTCCCTGCACCCAGCTGGCTTTGTAATAAAGAATTGCCGTGCAGCCAATGGCTGGGCAGGGAAACGGAGGTGGGACTTTTAGATTGCACAGGCAAGAGACTGAAGGGGGAAAAGGAGGAGAATCGCCCTGACTTGGAGACAGAGAGATCAGATTTAAGAGCTGTAGGAGCGAAATCATCCAGCAATAGCTCTTGGGTGGGTGCAGCGTGACAGGGGAGCAAAGAGAAGAGACTTAAAGGCCTGCCAATATGTAAAAATCCGGGAAACTGGCCCTAGGGGCCACTCCCCCGATTATGTCTGGGGTAGCAGAGATGAAATATAGATTTTAAAAGATGTTAACTCAGGAATACCGGAGGGGAGTGTGTGCTACCCACAGGGAGGTTTAGAAGTGCCCAGCCATTAAGCTCGGCAAGGCATATCAAGATTAGCTGGTATGTGTGTCTTTCCTTTGTGAATCCACAGCTCTTAGATGGGTGCAGCGCAAGCTAGGCCCACCCAGAGCCAAAGCAGATTAATTCATTCCCTGCTACAGTGTACTCGTAACTTCACTACTTGACCACTCTTGGATTTAACTGATTCCTATAGTGTACTACCATTACTATTCATTTTTTAAAACACCAAAGAGGTCTGAGGTCCATTGGGAAAGGTTTTCCTAGAATGTGTAAACCCTGAGGTCGGTTACTAGCAACACATACACACAGTCAAATAATACTATGTAACATTCAAAGATAACTGTCTTTTAGAGCTACAAAAACGCAATTCATAATCATAGTTATAATAATAGTGTTGAATAAGTCAGGGGATATAAATGGTATGTTCTGAACGCCTTGTGTCATCCCCTGCCACGGATCCGCGCCTTTCCCAGGTGAAGGAACTTGGGGTTATAGCTACCCTGTACTGCTTCAGTTCACTCCCTATGGCAGTGAGCAGCGATGGTCCGGGAAGCAGTCACTTCCAGGTACAGTGTCACCGCAGCCATAGTCGAGCAGTCTTTGATATGTCTGTGACTCTAGCAGGAGTGTTTGAAGAGACTAGGAGTGGAGAGGGGTGGGGGGTCAAGGAAGGGAAGTGAACACCACCTCTTCTCATAGTGCGTTTCAGTTCACCCGTCCCAGCTTTAAATGGGCCTGTGCAGAGAAAACCACCAGTTTGGGCTCTGCTACAGGTTCAGCCTACAACGTGGACACTTCAAAGACTTCAAAGGTAAGGGACACAGTACTGTATCAGGAGGGAAAGCAAAAATGTGGGATTTAGCAAAGCTTTTGGAGGGTGATTCGAGAGCTTGAAGTGATGTCCACTTAAATACACTGCAAGCGAGTGAAAAAAAAAAAAAGGAATCAAAAACATAATAGGCCAGAGGAAGAAGAAAAAGATCTCTCATTTTTTTCTCCTCCTTTGTTAATGCTATAGAAATATCAGTTTGAAGGGCTTGGTGGGATTTTATAAAGCCAATGTCTGGATCCCTGCAGCAAAATGCAGGAGGCTACTCTTTCATGCGTTCCTGCTTGGCCCCATTTAAAATAATTTCATAGGTAAAATGAAAATTTAGTAGGAACGCACTCCTCGCCAAGTAGCGTGCTAGGGGCTTCAATCTCTGCTCTCCCTCATTCTTCTAGGAACCCTACACAGCAGTCCAGTTGTCTCCTCCTCACAAGTGGGTAAACTGAGGACCAGGGTGCTTAAATCACATCTTCTGCCAACACGCGACTGAACTCTGTCCAACTTTGGAAGCAGCTCCTCTTTTTTTTTTTTTTCCTAAGGTGCCCTACGGATTTATGAAAATAGAGTACGAAGGGCCTGATCTAAATCAGCCTAAACACCATAATTATGCCTAATTAAAAAATACTCATTTTTTAATTTATTTACAAGCTAAAAATGCTTTTTAAACCTCCCCAAAACTCACTGGGGTGGATTTTGTTTGATCCTAGCTTAGTGGTTTCATAAGGTTTTAACTGGTGCCCATCAGCAGTAACGGTGTGGATTGCAATGTGCATGCTGGGGCTGAATCCACTCTCTAAAGGTTTTCTGGCTTCCAGTGTTTGGGTTCTAAACAATTAGAAAAACTAGATATGGTTATAGCAAGAGCCTTTCTAATTGAAAAATACAGGGTTTTTTAAACCAGTGTCTCTACGAACTGCTTGGCAAAATGAATATTGTTTAATTTTCATTTTGAATTAAAGACTTGGAAACCTGAGTAATATAGAGTCTAATGATGAACTGAGCTGTGCCAGGCTCCTCTGAGAGCCATAGCAATGTATTAAAACAAGAATTATTTTGTGCACTGTGCTGTGTTTCACCATCAGATCCTCAGCAGACTGCAAAACCACTATCCAGATAATGAAATTATAAAAGAATTTTAATTTCATGTTAGAACTTGTATTACAAATTATTAAGGAAAGAAACAGGAGAGAAAATAATTTTCAAGCTTATTCCTCTTGTGTATCCAAACTGGAAGGGATTTCTGCTTAGAAGGTTTGTGCAAAGTTTTATCAGAGGTTGCAGAAATAGTCACAACACAAAGTCTGCTTAAGGCAATATGAATGTATTTAAATGTCAGCCATGGGGCTAAGGCTGTAGCTGAGTGGTGAACTCCTTGCCTAGTGTGTGCAGACTCCTCATTGAGAAAAGCATAAAGGATATGCAAGAGCTGGGTCAATAGCACAGAAAAGGTCACTTTCAAAGTTACACTGCATGAATACACATCTTGGTAGCATCAGTGCTTATTAAAGGGACCATGGCCAAGAAGTTCCTCCTTTGGAACAAGAACACTAGCCAGAACCATGCCAGGGATATCATGTAAACATATCTCTAGTGGCTGATCCAGGACAGCTGTAAGTGCTTGCAGAGCTGATCTACCCTGTCCCTCACAGAACCCTACCTGAGCCTCACCGAGCCTACATCAGTTTCCCTTGCACAGGGTGAGGTTTGAACTATGTGAAATAACTTCTATACAGCTGTTCACTTCTCAAGGAAGCAGGGGCAGGTCGTTAAAAGCCTATGGTGACAGGAGTCAAGTCTACAGTCAAAGATCTCCAGGTAGGAGCTTCACCTATCATTTCATCACTCTGGCTGAGAACAGTGAAAGGCCCCAATTGACATGTCACCAGAATGAGACATGGCAACTGCTCCTGGAGGTGGCCACGTCTGTGCTGGCTGAGAGGCTGAAGCATGGTACAAAGATGCCAAGCTGTTTCCTGCTTGTTTTGTGCTTCCCACGTGATAAAACTCAGGCCAAGTCTTAGTGGAGCTAAATCAGTCCACAAGACATTCACTGAATTTCGACAGTTGGAGCATAAATAGTCATAACTGAAAAACAATAAGTTATTGCAACATAATTCACAATCCTGAATGAGTGTTTCAATCAGAAAACCACATGTATACTCATATGAGGGCTGACATATGAACATATATATATATATAGCTATTAAGTTCATAAAAATTTGAAAGCTTTGAAAGCTCTTTAGCTGCTGTCTTAGAGAAACTCCACGGCCAAAATCAACTTGGGAAGGAAAGAGTTTATTTAGCTTACACTTCCATATCACTGGTCATTATTGAAGGAAATCAGGACAGGAACTCAAACAAGGCAGGAACCTGGAGGTAGGAGCTGATACAGAGGTCATGGAGGTCTGCTGCTTACTGGCTTGCTTTTCAATATGTTCTCAGCCTGCTTTCTTATAGAACCCAGGGCCACCAACTCAGGGATGGCACCAACCACCTTGGAATAGACTTTCCTTCATTAATTGCTAATCAATAAATGTTCAGGTTTGCTAATAGCCAGAACTCTTTTTTCATTGATTTATTTATTTACTTTACATCCCATTCTCAGCCCTCACCCACCTCTCCTCTGAGTCGCACCTTTACAAATCCCTCCCTCCATTAACTCCTGCCCTTCTCCTCAGAGAAGAGGTAGCCTCCTCCACTTGAGTACTAGCCTGCCCTGGGACATCCAGTCATAGCAGGGCTAAGCGCATCCTCTCCCACTGAGGCCTAACCAGGCAGTCTAGTTCAGAGGAGGAGATCCAACGGCAGGCAACAGAGTCAGAGACAGACAACCTCAATAACCAGATCTTATGGAGGAAGCATTTTCTCAATTGAGGTCCCCTCCTCTCAGGTGAAGCTAGCTTGTATCAAGTTGACATAAAAACTAGCCAACACAGGTGGCAAAGCAACAAGAGAAACAACTATAGTCAAAACTAAAGTCAAGCTACAGCTTTTTTTTTCCTTTTCAGTCATTCAAAGAGAAACATTCTAGCAAAAATATGTATAGCGCTTTTTGTCTAGAAAGAAAATATGTAATTGAGGCTTCTCATTTTAAAACCAACTTACAACAGTGAGTTTGCCCTGCACTTGGGAAGGAAATAGAAGGAGAAAGATTAAAGTAAAACTAAGGTGTCTGGCTCCATGTGGGCAGCAGCCCCACTTAAAGCTCATGTTTGACATGAGTGTAGTCATGTCGTTAATGTCAATTTAATCCTCAACTCAGTTGCAAGTGCTACACCTGCAACAAGCTCTAAGGAAAGCTTGCATCCAGGCTGCTTTGGTGCTACGGAGAGCAGTGGGCTCCCAGGTTCTCTTCTGAGGCTCTGGAGCTGACAGAGGTTCATCTTTGTGAATAGTCACATAGCTTCGAAAGCACGAAGAGTGATGTCTCCAGGACATGCAGAGGATGAGCACAGAGTCATGGGAAGGAGTCAGGAGGCAGAGCAAAATCAGACCTTGCAATTAGGGTATGTGGAACCTTAGGCGCATTACTTAGCCCAAAATGCCTACCATCACTTCCTGGCTTTTCAGTCATTATTTCAATTTTATAACATACATCTACATCATACCATATACAATTTCATAAAACTAGTTCGCTAGATGAAAATGAGCACATCTATGATAAGGTAATATCAAATTTTCTAATTTTGTTTTTACTGATTTTGTTTTTCTATTTCCAGTCAGAAGATGCCTTCCTGTGCCCTGCATTTGGATACTAACAGCAAAAGTTGCCTACAAGACAAATCACCGGGCTCTACATGTTCCAGCTGGTAGCAAGGACACATGCTCCACTATGTTCACAGCAGCCTTATTTATAATAGCCAGAAGCTGGAGAGAACCCAGATGTCCCTCAACAGAGGAATGGATACAGAAAATATGGTACATTTACACAATGGAGTACTACACAGCTATTAAAAACAATGAATTTATGAAATTCCTAGGCAAATGGATGGATCGGGAGGGTATCATCCTGAGTGAGGTAACCCAATCACAAAAGAACTCACATAACATATACTCACTGATAAGTGGCTATTAGCCCAGAGACCTAGATTACCCAAGATACAATTGGCTAAACACATGAAACTCAAGAAGAATGAAGATCAAAGTGTGGACACTTCGCCCCTTCTTAGAATTAGGAACAAAGCACACATTGAAGGAGTTACAGAAATCAAGTGTGGAGCTGAAACAAAAGGATGAAACATCCAGTGACTGCTGCAGCTGGGGATCCATCCCATAATCAGCCACCAAAAGCAGACACTATTGCATACACCAGCAAGATAGTGCTGAAAGGGCCCTGATATAGCTGTCTCGTGTGAGGCTATGCCAGTGCCTGGCAAACACAGAAGTGGATGCTCACAATCAGCTATTAGATGGAACACAGGGTTCCCAAGGGAGGAGCTAGAGAAAATACCAAAGGAGCTGAAGAGGTCTGCAACCCTATAGGTGGAACAACAATATGAACTAACCAGGACCCCCAGAGCTCATGTCTCTATCTGCATATGTAGCAGAAGATGGCCTAGTTGGCCATCACTGGGAAGAGAGGCCCCTTGGTCATGCAAACTTTTATGCCCCAGTACAGGGGAATGCCAGGGCCAAGATGTGGGAGTGGGTGGGTAGGGGAGCAGGGCAGGGGATGGGGAGGGTATAGGAGACTTTAGGGATAACATTTGAAATGTAAATGAAGAAAATATCTAATAAAAATTGGGGGAAACAAAAAAGCTTAAATGCTCCAGAAGTTTTCAAAATCAGGGGGAGACTAGAACAAGGTATGACAGAATCTGCATTTCTTTCCTCAGTGGATCTCAGAAAGATCTCAGGACTTCAGAAAGCAACTGCTCTGCTTTGCCCCAAGGAAAGTGAGTTTAGAGATCTCAGACTCTGAAAACCGTGGTAACATTAGTGCGGACAACGCTGGGCTTGAGCAAAGGGTTCAATACTGCTGCAAATAAAAGTAAAGGGCTTTCTTGTCAACCTCCTCTTGAAGAAAAACCTAATGACCCAGATTAAATTCCTCACCATACTGTGGTGGACAGCAAAGCTAGCACTCTGTGCGAGGGAAGAGAAGATAATATATGATGTGCCTTGCACAACTGAGTATTTGTGTGTGTGTGTGTGTGTGTGTGTGTGTGTGTGTGTGTGTGTCTGTGTGTCTGTGTATTTCCAATACTTATGTCTATATGCACATAAGTGTATGAAAAGAGAAAAGTATGGACTAAGCATGAGAAAAAAAGGAGAGGTAGAGAGAAAGAGAGAGAGAGCGAGAGAGAGTGAGAGAGAGAGAGCGAGAGAGAGAGAGAGAGAGAGAGAGAGAGAGAGAGAGAGAGAGAGGTCATTCTTACTTTGGTAATTCTACCAGATGATGGAATTCTTTCTAGAGGGAGTTAGGAGATGGCTATGGTATTGGCATATCTATTCTCCACAATATCCAAATAAACTTGAATTAAACTGATCTAACTTCCAATAAATTCTTCCCTTTCACATTACTGAATTTAAAAATATCATATCTCAGAGGCTCAGTGAGTCGATTGCTTATTGACTTTCTGGTGGGTCCATATAGTGTAATGAGTCTTTATATCTCTATTCTTAAATTGCTTATTGGATTCCTAAGATTAAACAAAGCAGATGAGAAAAATTACAGTGTTGGAAATTAGGAAAGCTGGTCAAATGAGTACATTATTATCCTATCAAAACTACATTTAAACTTTCCAGAATAAATATTAAAACACTAGAAAGGCTGCTTTTAAAAGCTTCTTGTAACAAGCAGTTCTTTATAAATTGATTATCTTTTTACAACTTTACTTACTATAATATGAATTTCTGTCTTCTTATAAAAGTCTAATGGCTTTCTCTAGATTAGATAATAAAGTCAGTTCCCAATTTGAAAGAATTTGTGCCATGGCATGAGACTTATAATGAGATTCCCCCCCCCAAAGGACCTGAAAAATAACACAAAAAAATCAGAACCTTGGACATAACATAGTCAGAATATTATTTTAAGAAAAACTTGTGGCTCAGTGCTGTGTTTAAAATGTTTTGGAGGGGAAACAGTGACGTCACTCCTTCAGCCTGTAGCTTATTGGCCCTGGCATGGCGTGGGCCCTATTCCCATTCAGCCTACTAACGTGCCTTTCCCCAGCTTGCGATCTGTCTCCAGACTTTTCTGTCTTTGCTGACAGTACCTAGTTTCAGAAACCTGTCTCCTCAGATAGCAAACTCCTTCCTCTGCCATCTCCTGTTCTCTTTCTTGAATAGAGCACGGCACACCTACACGGTACTAGTCACCCACGCAAGATTGCTCTGTGCTGATTTATACAGTGGTTCAATCATTCGCTCTCCCACAGAGCCCTAGACTGAACCATAATGTGCAATCATACCTGTTGAAGGAGTCATGGCCCCATGGCAGCTGGCGCCAGCTTCCCCGCTCCAGCATTGAGGCCTTCTCTTCTAACATGTTGAAGACAATAGGAACAAAGTTTCCACAGTGAGGCTGATACGCCCTGATGAGTCACAGGCGACTGATAAGCATTAAGGACTCATCCTATATCACACATAAAGATGGAATATCAAATCATGTATTAGTTTTGGGAAAATCCGGTGAAGGGGGTTGTGGGGGTGGTGCGATGAGGCTCACCCAACCAGCTTACATTTTTAAGTACTGATAAATCAAAGTAACCTCTTGACAAAAGTCAACTTCCAAACACAATAGCACTGAAGAGCGACAGTCTCACAGGAGACACGCAGGGCAGCAGAAGGGGTGAGACTGGAAGCTGTGTGCTACCGAGACACAGTGCGGGTTTTCTGTAACCAAATCACCTTTATAGAAATTTGCCAGAACAAATGGGCCAGAATGTGAATGAACAGAATAAATCAGAACGTAATCAGTTTCCACTCTCCTCTTTATTGCTTCTGATGAAATCCTCTTACCATGTCCTACTGAATTTGCCATTATCTCCTGTTCCTGGAAGGAAAAGTGATCCCAAAATGGCCTAAATAATGCCTGAAGTGCGTTTTAAATGTGGGGTCTATTTGGTTAGTGTGCTATATTCCATTTTAAGGACAACGCTAGAACTATTATGTATTTAATCTCATAGCTTTCTTTAGTTATTTGGCACAGCTTAGTTCAAACTGCGCTTGTGAAAGCTCGCATATCCTTATGTTTAGGTCACATTTCTTCTGGTCTCTGTAAAAGCTCTGCTGTAGCCACACAATTAAACTAAAGGAGACGTGGGGTAAGTGCTGTGTGCACAGTTCTACTCCTCCTGCCAAGGTCCTCATTATATTTTGCTTCTTGCCATCACCCAAGAGCAGACTCATTCATTCATAGCAGGTGGTCTTTGTGCCCCTCCCTGCCCCCGCGAGCCCGTTCTTCTGATTGCATAAAATTAACTCCAAAATCCAATCACAGTTATCTAGATACTTCCCATTTCTTTGTTCTTGAGCCATATTTTTTTTTACTCTTTAGTCAATTGGAGGAAAACATTTAAAACTTCAGTTTATAAACTCCCAGTCTTGGGTGCTTATAGAGAACATCTCTGGTTCAGGTCCTGTGGATCAAGAAATAGAAATGTTCCAGGAAGCAGGTATTTCTGGACCCACGTGAAAGGCCCTCTCCTTTTAGCCTTGAATTGGGGGATTACAGGAGTTGGGTTAATTTTTCTTCTACTTTATCTGCTTGGAGTGGAATATTTCAAGCTTAAAACCAGCTTTCCTTCCATACGCCTCAAATGAATTATAATTCAATGTATTCATGTATGTGAGAGTCAAAGAAAAGTAGAATGACAATTGGCTGCATTACCTCATCAGAAGAGAACAGGGATTTACTCGTTCTGGTTGAGATCCAAGGTTAGGTCATACACCATAATGACCCAGCCTGTCATGAAAACCAGAGCAGCTGACGCTTTCATAAATCTGTGCCTGAAAGAGTGTGCTCCAGGCAGGACATTGCTTTCCCAGACATGTCTGATAAGGTGGTCCTGCTGAGACAGGAAACAGGCTCACTAGCCAATGGAATTCTACTTCTACTTCTCATCTATGATACCTAAAGAAGAATGACACCTAGGGAGAGCCACCACGCTCTTGAAACACTCTGTAACTGCATAGAGAAGATAGGTGACGTTGTTCAGAGTGAATGATGTTGCTGGCAATGACATCCTGTCTGGAGGATGTGCACTAGGGTGGCAGGGTCTACACCGAGCATCGGGTTGCATCAATAGGTAGCTCTTCTAAAACAGCAGAAGCAAACTGAGAAGTCACCTAGCATAAGATCATCCAGAAAAATGGGCACATGTATTGAATCCAGAAAATGTACCTTTTAAGGCTTTGAACTATTCTCTGGTTTTTCATCTATATTGAAGAGTTGTAGTCTTGGGGAGATTTCTATTGGATTCAGCTTCCATGAATTGGAATGTCTCTGCCATTTCAACGTGGAGGCTAACATCTCAGACTCTGGGGAGAAGAGTTTCTAGAATCTGAGAAGCGGTTGACAGAGAAGAGAGAGAAAGAAGGCGTTGGCATCAAAAGCCCAGGCCTGCCAGCCATGTGAGGAGGAGCAACAGAGCCAGGGACTAACGGATCTCTGAGAAGTTTAAATATTATAAAATTCAATAGTTTTACAGAGGAGAGGAGCGTATCGAGAAACATGATTTCCTCTCTGTGTGCTATTTCTGTGCTCTATTATGTTGGTTTGGAGGATGCAAACCCATTAGCCACATGCCATGTGAAGATCTGAAGAAATAAGATGTCTAAATCTCTACATTGAAACTTGGCTACCTCATGAAAGTGCAGCACAACATCGCCACCTAGTGTCCAAAACCTAGAAGTTAAGGTCAATGTCTGACCTTCAAAGAACAACTGGGTTTCACAAAGCCAGATTGGTGTGTGATAGGTGTGATGGGTGTGATGGGTGTGTAAGAGTCATGCAGTACCTGCATGTTCTCAGTTTTAACCTTTAATCAATGCCCTACCTATACGTTCTTACATTTAGGAGGTATCCAGTGTGCAAACCAGCTAAAGGAGCAGAAATAGAGATGTGCTTAACTGGGAATTCTGATGGTCTCTGGACCAGAACGCAGTAAGAGCATTAGGGAAAGGGTGGATATTTCCCCAAAAGTTTTTGTTTCTAAAAGCCTATATAATACAGTGTACTAATATCTAAGAAAATAGGTTCCTTACCCATTGTTAATACCATACATACAAATCTCAAGAAATGCACATATGATTTATCATTCCTATATGTTTACTATCTGTCTTTAAAAGATAGAACGTCACAGGAACCCACACATTGACTATGGTAAGACTTTTACCATTGACTGACTCTCTTAGCATTCCCATTATACAGTGAGTTCCTTTGAACTATCTCATCATCCCTACTTGTTCCATCTCTCCTCGGGTTAGTGGCCTTCTGCCGCAACATGCATAAACCCATACCCAGCAAGCATTGTCTTTAGCATAGACTTAAGAGCGCTGCAGTCAAGATGGGGGAAACCACAGGAAGATATTCAGCATGGTTTTCTTTTCCATCCCACCCATGAATTCATCCCATCCACAGACTGAATGAATCCTCTCTCCCATTTGCATTAAAGACATGATTTGTTGGGAAACCTTTGACTTCCTTCCTTCTCGGTTACTGGCACCCAGTGTTGAATGCCTGGGGGAAAACAGCTAACAGTTCTAATGATGCCTATGCCAATGGCCTGCCTTAGGCTGCCTGGCCAGTGCCTTCCCCTCTGGTTCTGATATCCTAGCTGACCTCTTGTGACAAACTCCTCTGCAACAGAGACCTGGCTTAGCTGGGGTCCTGTCAGGGTTTCCAATGCCCTTCTTGCCCTAATCCCACTGTTGCCTGAGGGGTACAAGGTTTTAATCAAAGGCTTAATTCTAGGATTCTCAAGAAGGGGCAGGATCCCATCAGAATCACCAAGGGAGGTTTTCCTAATTATAGCAACAACCCCCCACACATACACAACCCACGATTGATTTCCTCCCAGGAAGACTGTGTCCCGCCCTCAGGTGTGTGGGAGAGGGGAACAGAAGCTGAAACCCTTTGGCTTTGAGCTTTGAGAGCAGAAATGTTAATCTTCTCTTGATTCAGATGGAAAATACCTCAAAAGTGGCAAATGAAACCTTGTCTCCTAAGGATGAAGCTATAATAAAACCTTAATTAATTTGGACCCCATTAATTCAAACTGTGTGATAATTAGAAAAATGGTTAGGTTAAAGTTTACCTTTCCTCTAGCTAAGGGAAAAGTGGCTGAAGATTACTTTCCTGTACCTGGGAAAAGTGAATTTGCTAAGCAAATTAGTACTTTCAAAGAGAAAACCATCTATTGGTCCAAGCAAACAAGTAGTTTTGAGACCCTTTAAGTGGCATCTACAGCTAAAAGAGCTATTATAATGATAAATATCCCCATTCAGGCATCAGAACAGCATCCCTGGGCCTTGATAGACTGCTTTCAAGTGATGGAGTTATCAGTTAGAGGTAATTTTGTCCTGATCTTCCTTTCAGTTAGTCCACATTTCTATAGCTTATTGAGTTCAGCCTACCGATAACTCAGAAAGCTTGTTCTGGTCATCATACACTATACCTGTGCCCCAGGGCCCTTCTTTTGGCCCAGGGGCTCTTCTTTCGAAGCACAGAAAACAGCTAGAAACAAGGGGACACAGAACATTATACACCTGTGTCACTCAGAGTCATCATTGATCAAAACCAAACTCATTTTCTCAAGTTTGTTAGTTTCATTACATTTTGAAATTTTTAGTGGGGAGGCTGAGGTGCTAGAGAGCCCTGTGGCCCTAATAGTTGCAGAAATGGAAAAAATGGTCGTCGTTCCCCCCCCACCCCCCAGAGCTCATGTCTCTAGCTGCATGTATAGCAGAAGATAGCCTAGTTGGCCATCATTGGGAAGAGAGGCCCCTTGGTCATGCAAACTTTTTATGCCCCAGTACAGGGGAACGCCAGGGCCAAGATGTGGGAGTGGGAAGGGAGGGGAGCAGGGCGGGGGATGGGGGAAGGTTTAGGGGACTTTCGGGATAACATTTGAAATGTAAATAAAGAAAATATCTAATAAAAATTGGAAAAAATACATTATTAAATAAACACACACACACACAAGAATCAGCATTCAGCAGTTAGCTTTATTATAGAGCTAAGAGCCTTTCCTCAGCAAATATAGAGTATGTATTTCCAGGAAAGAGGACCATAATTCCTAAGGTTCCTTGAAAAGGTACCTTTTTCACTGCCTGCCCTAGAAACACAGTCCCCAGTACTGTGTGGCCTCTTCTGGAGTCACTGAGCCAGCTGTGAGCAGTTAATGACTAGCCTCTGAATTCTAATAGTTAACTAAAGATCGTCAGTTACTATTTCTACTGCCTAATTATTTCAACACATCAAATAGAAATAAGAGCAAAAAGTTATGCCCCATATTATTATATTTATTTTATTCCATTTGAGTTTTTTTTTTTTTTTTAACAATTGCTAGCTGAACCCTGGGGCTGTGTGAACTGAAGTTCCTGAGTTTGATTTAAAATATTTTAATTAAGGAAAGCCTCTGCCCCAGGGCCTCCTAAAGCAATTTTCAGAACCTCACAAACAAACAAACATTATACTAAAGGCCTGACCATTGACAAACCACAGCCATTTCCAAGTGGTCACTTTTAACTTCATCTTACTATGGAGAGAAATACTTCATTTTAAATGACAACAGTAAATCACAAATGTCAGCAGTGTAGTAGTGAAGTTATATGCCCTAGGCATGGTGAGAACGACAGAGCTCACCACAAAGTCACTCCAGCTGCTGGGGGACTCATGAAATGCAGCTCTTGCAAGACCTGCACCTAGGGTTCTGTGGAAGTGACCCCACCCCCAGTGCTAGGGTTTCATGTTAGTGGCGTGCCTATGTATTTCCATGTGGCTTGGCGAAGGAGCCCAATGTGAATTTTGAAGGCAATGTTACTGTAATGTTTCTCAAAGCAAGAGTCCTAGCCTCACTGGGGGAAACTAAGAAATCCAAATTCTCAGGCCTCTGCCCAGATCTGCTAAAGAGAAATTTTGAGAGCAGCATCCAGTGGCCTACCAAGAGCTCCTCAGACAGTTCTGATGGCTGCTAATGAGAAGGAACCACTGGGTTAGAACAGAATCTTGGAAGTCGTGTCTGGAAAGCACTGAGATTTGCTAATTGTTACTTTGCTTGTCTGCAAAACTGACTTTGAAAAGCAGTATTACCTAACTCAAAGAGTTGCTTTCAAGAAAGGAAACATGTATTTTATGTAAAGCTCTTCCTACAGCGTCTGGCAGCATTCAAGGTAGAAAAGGTACAATTAAGAGATCACTCAACCCATGACTCCAAGAAGCTTGGAAGCCTTGTTAGGAAAGGAGAGTCATAGCTCTCTCCCTGGAAAGATGGCTCCCAGTTGGCTAGCCAGAGACTTTTGGCATATGGTGAGTCCTTTGAAGATATGCACTTGAATTTGCCTGATGTATCTACTTGGTTATTGTTACTCCAATGGTATGGTTTGACTATGGTGTATAGGGCAGGACATTCTCTGCATTTCGCAAAAGCCAAGACCATTGCTCTGTAAAAGTAAGTCAAAGATAACACTTCTTTGCCTATGAAAGTTCTTGTGCTAACTAAGGTAAGAGAGTACTTGGCCTATGGAGTACTGAGGACTGATATCAGGGCAGGGAGCTGTAGATAGCGGTAGAGGGGAACAGGGGCAGCAGAGCTATGAGCTTGCTCTCTGGCACTGTGGCCTCTGAAGTTGCCCTGCCTCTTATTCATTCTCAGATGTAGAATCATCTCTTATTATCATTGCTAGGCAAACATTATGGCACATGTATAGTGAGAAAGAAGCTAATCTTACAGCTTAAGACGATGGAGACACCTCTAGGTCTTCTGATCATTCACTACAGACCCCTCGGGTTCCCAGTCATTGGAGCACTATTACCGGCGCTGTGTCATTACAGCGGTGCCACTGGGGCCATGATGGTGTTGAAATTATTGCTAAATTGCTTAGTTTTGTTTTGAGCGTTTCAATTCCCACAAGTACAGCACTAAAATTTCTAATGCTGCAAAAGGTCCCAAGAACACAGAAAGGATGATAAACGTGGGCTGGAGCCAGGATTTAGCGATAAGTTTCTGCTCAGTTATTCTGCCCCTATGCCTTGCCGTCGAAACATCCTTTGATCCTGTCTCCCACTAAAATGAATTTCTCCAGCACGGGTTTAAAACTTATATTTGTATTCCACATGGACTGCTCACAGTGACATGACCCACTGGCTCGTTTCTCTTCTCCCCTTCTGGAATTGGCCCCTGTGGCTTGCTTCCTGCTTCCCTGTCTGAATTCTTAATTGGCCTTATCTCCCCCTGATCACCTCTGGACCTGGCGGTAACCAGTCCCTGGGAAGGAGAGCACACTGATGAGAACAGAGAGTGCTTTCCTCCCACTAGCCAGAATAGCCCTGGGTCTGCAGGTCTGCTCGCAGGGAATCAATTGGACCCATAGAGCTCAGTGCTCTGCAGCTCTTCAACCCCCTACCTGCTTTTCCAATATCATCTTATCAGTTCCCTTCTGATCCAATCCATTACATGAAACTGAAGTATACTTCATCTATTAGCTGCTCCTTTAAAATTCTGTTAAGACTCGGGGAACGGAAAAAAGGCAGAAAGATAAATGCTCAAAAATGGAAATTTTGGTCATTTTGAGAAAGGGGTGTGGAAGTCTGGATGCTTGAGGAGTTTCATTATATACTTCAAAGTGAAATTAGCACTATTTCTGGGTTTTATTCATCCTTTTGAAATACATATCCATGCTTATAACATCGCGTCTCTTAACTCTTAGGAAACTCCTTTTTAAGACTGATTGATCCTCTTATCTCTCCCCGAGACTTCTTGGCCTTTGAAGAGCATTTCCTGTGTCATTAAAGTTTTCATTTCCAGTTCTTGATATAGACAACAAACACCACTTCTCTAGTTTTATGGGGCAGTTGGGTCCTCATCATTAGCAAACACTCTGGCTTTCTGAGCTGTCAATTTGTTCAAGAGCGTATCAAAGGGGCTAATTAGCCCGCAATTCTTGCTTGGCGCTTTTGGCTTTGGTAAAACAGCTCCTTTACAAGCTGGGTGGGCTGTGTTGTTCTCAGGTCACAGCAGTCTCTATAACATGTGATGATTAGAACAGACAGGGTTCCCAGGCCACTTGTGTGTCCTTACCAAACATATTCTCAGACTTGATCAGCTTAAACGTGAGAGAATGACAGAGTCACACTGCATGGCTTCTTTTTAATTTCAACTATCTCGTCATTGTTGGAAATAGGACAGAAGAGTAAGTTATATTCTCCAGAGAAATGGCTTTTCTCCACTGCAACAGTTTGGTTTCTAGAACCAGCCATAGCAAGAGATGTAACCAGTCAACCACCTCATCCATGCTGACACTACGAGTCATCCATTCTCACACTTCTAGTTATCCCGGCTCACACCACTAGTTACCCATGCTCACACCACTAGTTATCCAGACTCACACCACTAGTTACCTATGCTCACACCACTAGTTCCCCATGCTCACACCACTAGTTACCCATGCTCGCACCACTAGTTACCCATGCTCACACCACTAGTTATCCAAACTCACACCACTAGTTACCCATGCTCACACCACTAGTTACCCATGCTCACACCACTAGTTACCCATGCTCACACCACTAGTTATCCAGACTCACACCACTAGTTACCCATGCTCACATCACTAGTTACCCAGGCTCACATCACTAATTATCCATGCTCATACTTTCTCCAAAACCACAAAACGAGGCCACTAGCCTAGGAACGCAAGAAAGGTAACCTGCAAACCACCCCATTCCACATCCCCTTTGTGGCCTCAAGAGAAGAGCAAGGGCAGCTTTTGGTTGAGAAGAGAGAATGGGGACATGAGGCTGCCATGGCAGGCAGGTTCAGGTGTCTACATAGTGTCCGCATTTTAGGATAAGCTATCTGGCTATAGCAAATAATCTCTGAAGAGTCCATTTCTCCAAACTGCTTCAATTTATACCCACAATTGGCCACTTACTCTTCATGGACATACGGTAATTTTCTTCACCATTTGAAAAAGTGAAAAGGACTTTTAAGTTACTTTGAAAAATCCTCACCACATGGGACTTCTTTGGGAGTACCAGCACCAGGTTCATGCTCTATTGGCCAAGGAAAACCTGGACTTTCACTGGCAGCTAGGCTAACACAATGCCTGAATGCCTGCAGATCTCTACCTCTTTGGCTGGGATTTAAACACAACCCTACCTCTTGTTCCTACCGATTTTCCTTGCTGTTAGAAAATAAATGGAAAAAAAAAGGCAAGCCACCTACAATTATTGTCATATTAAAGTTTCTTCTAATTCTTTAGCAACACCAATAACATTTCTTTCATGTGTATTCCTTCGACTTCACAGAATAAGTTCCCACCACTTTTGAGAAGTTGTTTAGAAACAATTATTTTCTATGAACTCTAAGAGAAAAGGTAACATTGTTACCTTGATTCCTCTTATTACCCTGTGGTTTCCACAGGACATCTTAACCAGACCTTTCCCTTTGGCCCCCTTCATCATTAAGCATTTCCCTAATGTAAGCACTGTAAAGAAACCTCTGTCCTATTTTCCTAGTTAGCATCCAAACACTCTGACTGCAAGAACAGTACAATTGGTCCTATTTTATATTCAGCCATTTGGATAAGTGTCTGCAAAGATTGTATCCACTCATTGTATTTCTTTAGTGTCTTGGACAAAGTATCCATGAAAATGTACTTATGGATTAATCAATAAGTGGATGAATCATACATGCCCTATGTTCTATGGAAATTGTTTTGACCTTTTAAAACGGACTTCCTGTGCTGTCAACATTTCATTTACACTCTCAACTGCCTATTTGTTAAATAAAGGAACTCAGGACAATGGCATTAAAGAAAATGTACACTGGATTTAAATTGCATCTTATCCATTTACTGACTGCTCCTATGAGAAGTAAAACTGAGAAATATGATGCTTGTACAACGAAGTTGTGCCCAGAACCAGAAAAGACGTGTTTTAAGTGCCTGCTGCACAGTGATTATTCTTCATATGCAGGTGACTGTTGGTTTTGCACTAAGAAGCAACAAGTGGAACAAACCATCCCTCCGTGCCTGCCGTCCTCACCAACTCCTGATAAGAGAGCCCACCATGCTTAGGCATGATCTCTTATGGCTGAGACCTATCATCCTTCCTAGAGAGCCAAATCAAGGCTGACTCATCTGAATCAAAGATGGTTCTACAAGGTTGGCCAGCAGCCCCTGGAATTGTCTGTCAATCCAACAGCAAGTCCAGAGTGAACCATGACATCCAGTCTGCTCTAAGAATCTTATTTCCTGTGAAGTTTCCCAAAGACAATGAGCTTCAGAGTGGAGCAGGTGTTTGAGGGGGGGTGTCGTGTGGAGAGGAAGGTGCTATATGCATAAGGACAGCCATAAGAAATGGAGTACCAGACAGATGGGAAGCTGAGAGGGCAATGGGCAAACCCACTCCATTGAACTGCCTTAGTGAGTGGTATTTGCTTCTCATGGGTCAGATCACCTAGCCGTCTGGCGGTGAGCAGCCAACTGTCTGTGTCTTTTTATTTCCCTTTTTATTAACCTTTGTAATAAATCCCCTCCATGGGATTGACCTCTTGTTCCCTGTGACCAGCCTGAGCATCCCCAAGCGGTGATGAGAATGAAGGCTACAAAGCTAAAGGGAGGCGCTGACCTAGAGCAGAGTCTGTCTCCTCCCTGTCAGCCCTCTAGTCTTTACCCTTTGTCTGCCATCTCCTCTCCACCTAATCAATTCTAGTGTTAGAACAGGCCTTGAAGGCTACTCTCACTCCCTCACCAGAAGGACAGGCATTCAACCCCTGGCCTTGATCTTCCCTCACTCTACTTCCCCTTTCTTCTTTGGAAAGTTTTACCTCTCCTTTCTGGATAAGGATCTTGATGAGTCCAGATGCCAGCAAACCTTTCCCCAAGTGGCTGAGTTTCTGGAGAAGTCCTCCTTTCAGCTTCTGCCCTTTTTCTTCTTGATTCAGCCCATGAGTGAGCACTCTGATGCTTTGCTAATAACTTCTCTCTCTCTCTCTTTTTTCCAACTTTTATTAGATATTTTCTTTATTTATATTTCAAGTGTTATCCAGAAAGTTCCCTATACCCTCCCCCCTCCTGGCCCTGCTCCCCTACCCACCCACTCCTACATCTTGGCCCTGGTGTACCCCTGTACTGGGGCATATAAAGTCTGCATGACCAAGGCGCCTCTCTTCCCAATGATGGCCAACTAGGCCATCTTCTGCTATATATGCAGCTAGAGACATGAGCTCTGGGGGTACTAGTTAGTTCCTGTTATTCTTCCACATATAGGATTGAAGACCCCTTCAGCTCCTTGGGTACTTTCTCTAGCTCCTTCCTTGTGAGTCCTGAGTTCTATCTAATAGCTGATTGTGAGCGTCCACTTCCATGTTTGCCAGGCATTGGTATAGCCTCCCACAGCTATATCAAGGCATTTCAGCACTATCTTGCTGGCATATGCAAGCGTGTCTATGTTTGGTGGCTGATTATGATAACTTCTCTCTTAAGAGGCTTCACTTTCAATAGGGATAGATGGCCAGAGGAATGGATAGCATTCCTAGACTTTCTCAGCCTGCCCCTCTTACTCGTTCTTTTCTGCTTGCAGTTGCTTTGCCCTCTTTCCTTCCCACTCCATCCTCAGAGTGGCTCGGGGTTCCTTGCATCCAGCTTCCCACTACTGTGACTAGGAGGCTTATTCTGTTCTGCTGCTGTGTTTCCCTGTAGGATTTGTTTCCTTGTTGTCAGCACAGGATGTGGTACACACTTATCTCTTACTCACACTTTCTACTTCTCCAGTGAAATAGAAGCTTCAGAGACCAATATCTTCTTAACCCCCTGTAGTAAAGCAGTGCCCGGCTTCTAACAGATACCCAGTGTTAAATGCCTACTAATAAGAAAGAGCTTATTCGTCCCAGTGTCTATGTCTGGCTCAATTTCTGTTGGTTTTTCCCACTTGACTGGTTTTTCATTATTGTTTCTCTCTCTCTCTCTCTCTCTCTCTCTCTCTCTCTCTCTCTCTCTCTCACACACACACACACACACACACACACACACACACCTGTCTAGAAGAATCTATTAACAACTCTACACTTTCCTGAATCCTACAGATTATATATAAGTAGACTCAGATGTCTCCATTATACTTTTTAAAAATCAGCTGTCGTTATATATTCCATAGTTAGTGCTTGAAGTCTCATTACAAAGCCTGCAGTGCTCAGCAACTTGGAATCTCACTATCCCACCAATCTCTATGTTAAAACTACTTTCCTTACACTGGGTATCTTAGTTGTGCACGCTGTGGCAAACAGAAGCAAGTTAATATTTCTTCATGAACAAAAGTCAATCATGGACCTGGAGAGATGGGTCAGTGGCTAAGTGTGTGCTGTTCTTGCAGAGGACTGGAGTTGAGTGCCCAGTATCCATGTCCAGAAGCTAACAACCTCCTATAACTACATCTCCAGGGGACTTAAAGACCTCCCCTGCCTCTGAGGATATGGCCATCATTTGTACATATCCTCACATAGACACTCACACACAAAAACAAAGTTCAAAACAAAGTGTATCCTTTTTAAACATGTAAATTACATTAAAGTCATCAATGTCAGGTTGACATGAGTTGTCAGTATCTACAACTCATGAGCAGTTCTTTGCAGTCTAATCAAGGAGTCTATTATTCCAAAATTATTTTCTATTTCTAAACATATATTGTGTTATGAGAAACAGCTTGCTGAGGTTCTTGGCACAGCTTCTTCCCTTCTGCAACATTTAATATTTTCCCAACATTTTATATCCTTTTCCCATCTCTATAATAGAATTTCCCCCGCCCCCAAAGATGGGTGGAAGAGTTCAGATAACAGCAAAGCACAGGAGAGAAGTAGAACAACACAAACACTGCTCAGCCTTTTATACCCAAATCTCTTGACCTAACAGTCCGAATGTGCAGTACATTGTACACATACATACATGGAATGAGTGATCCTCTGAGCCTTGTGTATGACATGATAACTTGGTTGAGTTATCATGCTTAATTTATCTGGCATGTGTATTTCATAAAAAACCAAAACCTTAGTTCTTAGAAGACTCAAAATGGTGATGAGCTTGTATAATAGCATCAATCATTTTATCTTCAAGAAGGAGAAATGAAAAGGTCTGAGCTTAAGGTCAATGAACGAAGTCATAAATGAGGGAGTCTGAACAACAACAACAACAGAAATCCCACAGCCCCACGCAGAGCGGTGAGAGAAGTCTCCAAAACGAAAAGCTTTTGTAGCCTAAAACCAGATTTACCTGATTCACATATAATTTGCATCTGGGAAATCCTCATATCTATAATAAAGTAAACCTTATAGTGTTAAGGAAAGCCAGCCCATGAACAGAAAGCATCACCTAGGACCATGAAGGGAAACAGATATCATGTTCCTAAGGCCAGTGTGGGATGACCTAAGCACTGTCAGAGCTATGAATGGTCTTTAGAACTGAATATCCTCTGTCCTTGGAGCACCTGAGCTGCACATAGCTATTCCTCCCCCAGGCATGTATCTCATAAACTATGCCCTGCTATCCTGCTTTCTGTTAGGTACATACTTGTTTTCACTGCCCCTAAATTGCCTATTGCCTTCAACAACATCAGATGAATCTGAATCCCTCTGTCTGGTATCTCTTGAGCTGGCTGTAAGGGAGCCAGCCAACTATCCCAGAACTTAGCAAGGTGAGACAGAAGGACAGTAGGATTGTGAACTTGAAGACAGCCTAGACTATATAACAAGGAGAATCCTGTCTCAAAAAACAAACAAAAGAAGAAGGAAGAAGAAGAAGGAAGAAGAAGAAGCAGAAGAAGAAGAAGAAGAAGAAGAAGAAGAAGAAGAAGAAGAAGAAGAAGAAGCAGAAGCAGAAGCAGAAGCAGAAGAAGCAGAAGCAGAAGCAGAAGCAGAAGCAGAAGAAGAAGAAGAAGAAGAAGAAGAAGAAGAAGAAGAAGAAGAAGAAGAAGAAGAAGAAGAAGAAGAAGAAGAAGGCGGCATTCCAATTGTATAGAAGTATTAGCTACTTCATGATCTACAAACAACAAAAGTACTGAAACCAGTAAAATGCAATAAATGTAATAAGAGTGTCATCCAAATGTGTGTGTGTGTGTGTGTGTGTGTGTGTGATAATGATGTTTCTCTTGCTATCACATAGTTTAGGCCTCTGTGACCTCTAAGTTAGACAAGTGCCAATTCTTACTTAGCCTCCTGTCTGTCTCTCACTGATAACATCAGTATCTTCCAATCCATCTTTCTCAGTATTAAGCAATCTTTATAGAATACAAGTAGAGAATACAAATTCTAGTCCGTGAAGACAGGGTATATTGCATATAAAAACTTCAGGAAGTTGCTGAATATATTTTTTTATAATTTAACATTCAGAAAAATAATAATCTATCTAAGCAAGTAAATTTTTTAAATGAGTTTTGCTGCTGCTTATAGCAGACATAAGCAGACCAAGATGTTGTAGCTAATGTGTTTTCAGCTAGTATAAACTGCTATGGTGTCTGGCATCTGTACTGCTCTGTCCCAATATTCACATTTTTCTCATTGCTCTCTTACTAATAATACTTACCAATAATGCAGAAAACTCAAAATAATTTCTTCTTTCAGAAAAACTAAAACCAGTAGTTTGAAAATGAATAAAATGTTGGTTTTTATTTTAATTTTTCATTTTAATGTTAGACTCTAACAGGAGCGTGAGTTAGATCTAAAATCTAGACTAAAATCTTTAAGATTAAAATCTTTAATCTTAATCTAAGTTAGACTAAAATCTTTGCCCCTTCGTACTAGAAGTCAGTCTAAGAAAAAAGGCTTCAACAAGAGAAGATACACCTTTGGACACTACTTGGGATGGACAAAAAAAAAATTCTTGGTTCGATCATCAGATCAGCAGGATCTGGGTGTACCTGAAAGTCATGGTTTCTAAACATGCCAGAGGCATTAGACAACCAATCAGTAAATAGTTTGTGTTTCAGTGATAGGAGTTCAGTTTCTAACACTTAATAATAATTACAACAATGTATTTTCACAGAATAATGAAAGAAGAGAGAAAATCTGGAAAAAGAATTGGTAGTCTCCCTCTTTGGGAAAACAGACACAGGGACTAGGCAGTAGGAGTCTAATTAGTCGTCTCGTATACACACTCTTACTTGCTCTTACCTCTGCTTTTTCAATAGCGGAATCTGCTTTTCCAGACTCATAGCATAGGTTCCAGAGTCCCCATCCACACATGGGTAGTGAACTCAGCTCCCCCCCTCGAAGCCACTGCTGGCTTTACCATGGACGTCACACTCAAAAGAGAAAAAAATCCAACCCTCACTACTAAAAAGCTGGACTTGTCTAATCTCTGTTGAGTTTTAAACAAAACTACGAGTTGCTCAAACAAACAAGAAAAGAAAATCTCTCTGCAGAGGTCACAAAGAATGAAACTAATGTCCAACATATACCAGAGAGAACCAGGAAAACCAAGTCTTTCTTGATATTAGATTTACACTCATTTTAAAACCTGGCTTTATTCCTTTTCAGGGTCTTCTTGTATTCCTTTCTCATTACCCTGCAATCATTCAACATATTCCCATTTCTAATTGAATAGGTTCCAGGTACCTGACATCAAGGGAACCCTTTACTTCTCCCACCTTCTTTCTCCCTTCCCCTTCCCTCTCACAGAAACGATCCATTTAGTTTGGAGGAAATAGTCTGAAAGCCTTTGAAAGAAAAGCTAAATTGATTCAAATCATAATTAATGGAGGTCTCCACTTCTCAACCTTTTGCTTCGATTTGTGCTCTGGGTAACTTCAGCTTTCAAAGAAGCTCTATGGGAAATCCTTTGTGTTTTCATTTCAGGTCCTTGGATTTAGCTACTTATACACTAATAGAGGCTACAAAATGACCTGATACAAGAAGAGAAAATTAAAAAAAAAAAAAAGTTACCAGGACCCACATTTCAAAAGCCTGATCTTAGACATACTTAAAGGTAGTTGTAACCAGAGCGATCTTCTAAAACCCTGATCCAATCCATGGCTTCCCTGCTTCTGAGCCTCTGCAGCCCTCTGTATTCTTAAACATGTAATGCAGCGTACAGGTGGCTCACGGCTGCGACCGTGCCATTGCGGCTCTGTGTGGTTCTGTATGTATTCCTTACTGGCACTACTCCAAATACCCTAGCTGTGGAAGGAGGTGAACATAGCCATCTGGAGTCTGAGGTTTTGAGCAAAGCTGTTCTTACAAATGTAATGTTTATACAAAATGTGCATGCTTGGGTGTATAAACCTGTACATCTTATCCAAATATCTAGTCTTGACAGTTCCTGGTGAGTTTCAAAGACTGTCCAACTTATTTCTGTATTCTTATTGTTTGTAAGAACACCTAGCATCAATTAAGTGTTTATTACTTAGTACATGAACGAAGTTCTTTCTGCTCCATGCCTTTATGACAGCCAGAGAGGTAGGTTCAGGGCTGCTCTGCTCGCCATATCCCAGCACACTCCTCAACCATAACAAACAATCCTCCGCTTGGAACTTTCCTGAGCTAATGGCCAAGGACTACTGTGTTCTGCAATCATGTGTAGGATATATGTGTATTGTATGTTGTATGTGTATTGTATGTTGTGTGTGTATTGTATGTTGTGTGTGTATTGTATGTTGTGGCTTTTTGTCTGCTTTAAAGTCTTTTCTATAAGACGGGAAACCCCTGAGGGATCACCAATGTCTGGCTCCCGTTACTAGCTCCAGCTACTCCTTGTGTGATTGGAAAGATCTGAAAGGCAGAAAGGGCTGAGTGAATGAGTTTTGAAATAAAGACAGGTCTGCCTCCATTGGAAGTCTCCTCTGATCTGCACTAAACACATGTCACAATAAGGAAACAAAAATCAGGGGTTCACCTCTGCTGAACCCTCATCAGTGATCTCTCCAGAAAAACTGAGCATGACGCAGTTATCGCCAGAGTACTTCTGATAAAAAGTCACTTTCTAAAATTCTGTTTGCACTAAGACCTATTCATCTCTAGGATTTCTCACACTGCTATGAACAACATTTATGTACTCATGCACCAGGAGAATCCTTCCTTCCCCAACCTTTCCCTGAGGCTGCAAAGTCTGCTACTCAGAACCCCATGCCCGGTGCCTGAACCTGTGTCCTGCTGTCAGCTGCCACAAAGGGGTTTCCTACTTTGTCCCCAGCACAACTAAGCGTCGCAGCATTTTGCAAAATTAAACACCAACGAATCAGTCTGCCATCCCCAATATTTTCTGCTTTGGGAACACCGAAAGGTTTAAACAGTGGTTGGTGTGGTGTGGGTTACAGTGGAGAGGATCACAGCCATCTCTAGTGCAGAGTGCAGAGCTCAGCATAGGAAACCCTTCCAGCATTCCTGTGTCCTCTATAATCTGTGACTCTTTGGGGAGTCTGGAAATTGTTTCTCTGCCAAAGAACAGAGGGCTGGGAGGGAGTACGTCTGCTCACCTTAGAGCAAGCACAAAAGCTCCATTCCCTCATCCAGTAAAACACTAAGATTAGCTCTTTTATCACCAATTTTCCACTCTCCTCGCCTACTTTGTAAACACGGCATGGATGACTTTGCTGCTTATCAGCCACAAATGGAATCTGCCTTTGTTGAAGCCCTGTCAGTCAGCAGGCTTTCTGTGTGTAAACTCAGTGATACGCCCAGCTGAGAAAAGACAGGCTTCCCATTGCTCCTCTGTGTCACACACACACACACACACACACACACACACACACACACACACACACACACTGAAAAATCAAAAAGATTTTTACGTGCACTATAACCTGGAGTTCATTTACTTGGCCAAACAGAATGAGATTAGAAACCAACAGAGGTCAAGATGATCACCATTTGGATAAAAGGGCATTTTGCCTGTTAGGATCTAGTTAGATTACTTCTCTGTAATCGCCCTGTTTGTGTCTACTATGTCATGTAAACACTAACATTAGCAGCAGCCACGGTGCCCTCCCCTTCAGTCAACAGCTTTATCTTTGCACTGTCAATGAGCCCCTTCTCTTCACTGGTACTTTGCACATTCCCAAAGGAACCTTGACTTGATTTCCCTTTAGAACCCTTCTGCTGCTCCTTTTCAAAGCATACAACTGACAGTTCCCTTGCACACTAGGGACCAGTACATTAGATTTAACAAAGAAAGCCCTTGATGGTCAGGGAAAGAGGAAGAGATGTGAGCATAAGTCCAGAAGACAAGCCTTCTGATTAAAGAACGTCCTGGGAAAACTCCTTCAAAAACTCCTTCTTCAGACGTGGGCACTAACACTCTTCCTTTTCTCTTATGTTGACCCCACATTGTTCATTCTTTTTTTTTTTTTTTGATATTTTCTTTATTTACATTTCAAATGTCATCCCCTTCCCCGGTCTCCACCCGAAACTCCCTATCCCATCCCCCATCCCCTGCTTCTATGAGGGTATTCCTCCACCCACACACCCCCTCCTTGCCATCCTCAAATTCCCCTACACTGGGGCATCGAGCCTTCATAGGACCAAGGGCCACTGATGACAGACTATGCTACATATGCACCTGGAGCCACAGGTCCCTCCATGTGTATTCTTTAGTTGGTGGTTTAGTCCCTGGGAGCTCTGGGGGATCTGGTTGGTTGATATTGTTGTTCTTCCTATGAGGTTGTAAACCCCTTCAGCTCCTTCAATCCTTTCTATCAGTCTTCCATTGGGGGCACATTGTTAATTCTAAGAGCATTTTCTAGACAAAATTAACCATGGTCCACTCTTATTACTGATCCAGGTAAATAATAAATTGGAAAGTTATAAGAAGCTCTGAGCATGTGCTTAAAGGCCAAGCATTTTAGAGAAAAGGTATGCATGACAGGAAGTAGAGTAAGGAAAGAAAAAGAGGTAAAGATGTCATTATATTATAATTTCCAATAAAGTTTAAAATTATTATTAAAAGTTCTTAGTAAAATATATACATCTATCCCTATCTTTCCATGGCGGGAAACCACCTCTCCTTTCATGCCTCTGTTCTACCCACACAAATGTCCCTGTCTTCAAATCTCAAATCCCCCAACCCCGCCAATCCCAGCTAGCATGAGGCATATTCCAGTACTATGAGTGTTCATAGCATTGCCAAGCTTTGCATGCTGGTGTCTGCTTTGCCTTTTTTTCTGATTGGTTTTATTTAAACCAATCTTACATTGTGATTGCTTCTTTATTTCCACCTGACTCTGAGCTTACACAGAAGATTTTTGTTACCATCTTTTTACCATCAATATTTAGCCTGGGGCAAAATCATGGAAGGAACAAATCTTTAGAAGAATGGAGAACAACTCAAAAAGGATGCTACTTACTCTCAAGGACACTGCAGTTATATATATTAAGTATTGTGGAGATAAACATTAGCAATGTTTTGTGTTGATCTCAGTAAGTCACTTGAGAATTTTCCATGGAGCTGACTTAACCCTGGGGTTAATCTTAAGATAAAATTGTATTACATTGTTCTTACAACCTTGTTATGATTGTATTATTTAGTTGCAATGAAAGAAATCTGGAATTAGGCTATATTTAAAAATGGTTTGTGAGTACAACACTTGAGTTTAAGTAAGGTTGAAGAAGAGCCTCTCTGCCTCAGCCCCAAATCACTTCAGGCATCAGTTTCATCCATGGGAGATTCCTCAAGAAGACACTGGAAGAGAAGATAGGAATCTTATTAATTTTTTTAAACAAATAGAAATTTGTTGGATGCTAGCTGTCTAAAATTGTAAAATGGATTTCTAGATAATCAAGACAACTTCCAGACTTGGTGTTGAGAGAATCTCATCATTAGATATCTCCAGTGGGAAACAGTTGAAGTAAGAGATGTCTAAATTCTGTTGTGAGAAGACAAAAGGTAGATCAGTTCTTCCTGAGTACTGCTGGAATGGTGAGGTGATCAACCTGGAAGAAAGCCAGCAAGCCAGAGTTCAGATTTTATATAAAATTATCCCCAAACAGATCATAGAAGACTTCATGACCATGAGCTGGAAAATGCGTATATGTGATATCAAAAATATGATCCATAAAAGATAAAATTAACTTTGAACAATGAAAGCTGCAACCATATAGTGAAATCTATTATTTTATATGTTAACTTAAAAATTAAGAATTTTAAAGGAAAAGTTGATCACTCTACTTTTGGTTCCTTCATGAATAAATATGTGAATGCAATATGACTGGCCATAGAACTTACTTAATATTAGGACATTCATTGACATAAAGGGAGAAAAGTCACTTTTCCCTCTTTAGAGACAAAATAAATAAAAATTTGTTTCAATTCAAAACACCTTCACATTATACAAGCTTCCTAAATCAGAATTAGAAAGACAGTCTGATAAGTCTTCAGAAAAAAAATGCTTATCAAAGATCATTTTCTCTAAATATCACAAAATATCCTTCTTCCTCTTATGATTCTGCTGTTCAACTTTGGCCAGAAGATCTCAGTCAGAATCCTAAAAAAAATATAAGCATAAGAATAGTTACAAAAAGGAAACGAGTTAGCACTAGTAACAGATAAGGAAATTATCTTTATCCATCTTTGAAGCAGTTGGAATTCTCATTCGATGAGCCTAGTGCTTAGATTAGCACTAGCGTTTTTCACTGTCAGTGTCTGACCTGCCCAATCAATCTTAATGAACGTTGGACACTTTGCTCACAACATTGTGGAGACTTGATGTTTGTTTCTGGCCATTAGTCAGAGAAGATTGCTTTCATTCAATTAGTGAAGGGGGTGTTCCCATCTCAGACCCTTGGGCTGCTTAGCTATGAGCTTATGCCCAGGCCCAGCCTTCAGACCTCTTAATGGAAAAAGAAGATATTCTACCCCTGGTAGAATTCTCATATAAAACCACGTCCACATCGGCATATTGTATTCCTCACAGAAGTGGTAAAATATTAATTCAAATTAAGCAATAAAAGAGATATTTGAAAAGTTTGCTTTTTGTTCAAAAGTGAGAGGAGGTTAATTGAGTCATTAAACTCCTCAGTAAGTTCTCTAAGACAGAAGTCACTGGGATCAGAGCAGGAGAGAAAATATTCAGGAAGGAATAAATGTGAAGGTCGCCATACGAAGTAAAAATGGAGGGAAACAGAAACAGGTAACCACACCCCTAAATCACACAGCAGGGAATGATCCAGGCAGACACTAATATAAATAATATGGTTAAATATAGGTAGATGCTTTAAAAGGCAAAAATGAATCTATGTTGTATTGGAATGTACACACGGGTTGGTAAAATAATAAAGAAACTCTAGAGACTGGATTATTCAAAATGCTGGGATTTTGAACTCTCTCTGGGGGGAAGGAGAAGCTTGTGACAGACAATCAGAGAGAACTAAATTTTAAAAGTCTAGTCATGTAAACAAAAAAGTTTGCTTTGTGTCTTATATTGTTTTTGATATTTGTTTTATATTTTTTCCAGGAGTTTCCCTATATACTACCTTAAATTTTACAAAAATAAAAAAAAATGTATTTAACACCATAATGTAGCTTATCTCTGCTGTCTTCTCCCCTGGTTTATACCCTGTCTTCTTCCACAGTTGTCAGGTATCCTACTCAAGACTGTGTCTCACTGAAAGCGGTGTCTCTCTGGAGTCTGTGTCCCCTGAAGAATGTGTTCCACTTGAGACTGTGTCTCACTGGAGAACGTGTCTCTCTGGAGTCTGTGTCCCCTGACAGTTTCTCACTAGAGACTGTCTTTTTCAAAACGATTAATTTGCCCCTGTTTTCCTATATTGCACCTTCTTTTTCCACCTCATTTTTAAAACTCTTCTTTCCATTTTTCCAGTTTATTATATTATTGTATGGAAATAACTTTACTTCTAACACAGGAAATACAGCTCATTAATTTTCAATAATTTTATTAAATGGTAGTCATATATAAAACTGTATTTCTTGAAGTACAAGTTATTGCCCACAAATGATAAAATACATCGTTGTCATCAATATTCAGTTCAAAGGTTGTTGATTTTATGTCTTATTTGTTTATACCATGACCTTTTAAAAAGAGCACTTGATTATTAGTGGTCATAGTAGAGACTTGCTTAGGGATATCTTTCACTTACAACTGTAACTTAATTGGCTTTTTTTGTCAGTTCCCTCCACATACTGGCATTTTATTGTCCATATTTTCATAGACCTATCGATTGCCATGTGTCCTGACCTTAGGAATGTGTCCCAAGTCGATTCGGCAAACCCTGCTGCGTTGGCTGGAAATGGAGATTCATTTCTACCATTCTGCCTTAGTCCCCTAGGACACCACCATCCTCTGTGCCTATGTTCACAGAGCTGCGGAGTTTTAGATTTCTTCAAGTTTTCTAGTTTTGACAGATCTTCTTAACTTCCCTGTGAGCTAAGCAATACATTTCGATGACATTTGCTCTAATGTAGTCCAGTCGGGTAAGTCCGAATCTCTATAGGACTCTTTCTCTGTCAAGCCAGGAGCAATTGGAAAGCTAAGACTACTTTAAGATTGTAGTGTCACTGATATTTCTAATTTTTGTTGATATTCCTTGAGCAGTTAGAAATTTTTTTTCTTTTCTTTTGAGAATTTAGTATCTAATTAATATCTGTTAATTAGACTTATCCTGCTTATTTTGAAATCAAGGTCTCCTACGTTGCTTCCCACCAGGCTGATTGGTTATGGAAAAAATGAGTATGAACTTCTATACATTCTGTACATTACTCATTCAGTTTCTTAGTATCTGTGCCTTATTGTTAGTACCATATTATTTGATACATAGATCTTAACTGCTGATTTACAAAATACATTTTTTCACATATAATGATTTTGCCCTAAATTTAATCCTATCTACTACTAATTAAAAAAAAAATTAAGAGAGAAAAAAATCTTGATGATGACTATTTTGTTTTAGAATTTTGTATGGAAGATCTGATGGTGTTGATCGTGGTGGTGGTGGGGACAGTGTGTGTGTGTGTGTGTGTGTGTGTGTGTGTGTGTGTGTGTGTGTGTTTATGATGTATATCTGAATCTGCTAACTATATATTCTGAATGAAAACAAATTATTTTTAGTACTGATTTCCTTCTAAATATCTTAATTTTGTCACTTCCATTGTAACTGTCTGCTTATAAATTCCCAGACATTAGACTAAGAAAAGAGTATCTTTTCCATCGACCACTCAGCTTTTTCAAATGAGAATGAAAAGCAGCCACCATGCTTTGAAGCTGTGTCACTGAGATACTACTTTCAAATGATATTTTATCTTCCCTGTTAAACTTAATTGAGGCAAGCCAAATGTAATCTCTGGTAAATTCATGATCATCAATGAAATAGTCTAGTACTTTCTGTCTTTATTATGTTATAAATTATGGTGGGAAAGCTGAGACCACTGCTTTGACCCACAGGAAATAGAATCACAGGGAGTCCAAGAGGTCCAGCCTTGCAATGTGCTCATGATATAACTAGCAAGTTAATTCCGTGTTACTGATTAATTGAAATAAATATATTTAGGGACCCTTGTTCTTTCCAGTTATAGCCCTAGGCTCTGTTAAGGAATGTTTCATTTGCCTTGTCTGAGAATCTTCCACTTTAGAACATCACTTTGCCTTCTGATTCCTCTAATTCATTTGTATGCCTGGGATTCCTTTTATAATGTTCTGATCATTCATTGTCACAATTCTAGGTCCCTTATGTTCCTTGGCTCAAAACTATACTTAGCACTTCACAATGCTGCCTGGAGAGTAGCATATGACAAACTGTGGCTTCTGGGATACTTCCTAGACCATTTACTACCAAATTTGTTTAGGGTTTTTTTCCCCCAGTTCTATAGTCCGTAGCTATTGTTTTCTTTTGCCCAGTAAGTCAGATGGAGCTCATAAAATTTATAGAGCAAGAAGTACATTTAAAGTTACTGACCCATGTAGCGCTATATTATTTTCTCACTACTCCTTTGCTGAGATATCTGTGACCAAGATGCTAGGATAGATGCTAGTAATGTAAATTGCAACCTGGTCACTTAGAGTTGGAAATACTGAAAAGGTTACTGCCATCTTGACAAGCCATTAAGTCGGTTAGAATTATAAGTTTATATACCTATAAACCTTCCTTCTGAGTGAAATAAGGCACAGTAAGAACCAAAAAGAAGCTTGACACATCCATAGTCGATATTTTAATATGAAAAATATGGATATTTTTCTTTTAAGTTAGAAGTGTTTTTTAGATAATGTTGTTCCAATATTTAAACAGATCCGTATGTTAGCAACTCAAAAAATCCTATGTGATCATGGAGTACCCAGAAATATTAGACATGTATGCACCCTTTGGTGTCAACTGGTCCAGTCTTCCAGATAATAAGTTTCATGATTATTAATAAAGAAATATTTGTAATTATACTTAAATAAAGACTATAACAAAAACATTTAAAAGATAATTAAAGATGAATTTAAAAGAAATTCATTATTAAGAACTTATTGCTGATGATACCACACAAGCTCACACACAGGTTGTGGGAGGATCCAGTTGGACATGACATAATAGCCTCCTCTCTGAGGACTAGCTCTCACAGTACCAGAGGGTGTTATGCAAACTGCCAAAAGAAAAGAGCGAATAGTCTTATCAAGTTGTAAAGCCTATGCACTACAATGACCAGCAAGGCAAGATACCTCCAATGATGCAGTAGTGACCCATTTATCTGTGAGTCACCAACAGGTATCTAATTGGACCTAAGGCTTGCACAATAGGAAGAAATTCATTCCTGGTACTGATAAAAGTAGGCTTATTATATAATGGTTTCTTAAGTCATTATAATTTCTCACTGTATTCTAAATATTTATCCTTGTACTCACCAACTAGTATAGCTCTTATCTGATTTTTTAAAAGCCTCATTTTGCAGCAGATGGGGACTGTTAAAAAATATATAATAAGTCAGGCTTCAGAAAACAATTGATGTTAATGTGTGCAAGCCCAGTCAATGCAACTCCTATACCTAAAATACAGGGAACACTGTAAAAAGCAGGGTAGAGATACTGTATTAAAAAAAAAAAAAAGGAAAGGAAAAGAAACAGAGAGTCAGGATGCCTGCTCCTAATAGTGTCTTCTAAACATGACGGGGAACCTACACCCATAAATTCTCAACAATGTGGTATCCTAAACAATCCTGTATAATGATCATACCAGTTGGCATGTCAGTGTGGGTAGGAGACATCTCCTAAGGACATACTCCTGGAGCTACAGGCATGATCACTACTGAGATGGGATAACTGAATTTCCCCAAGGACAAGACCTCCTGACAGGTTACACCATTCCAAGTAGTCAGTTCTAAACACATACTCATATGAGCACCAGTAAATAGACATATGTGTGTGTTATTCATTCAGTTATATGTACAGACCCATTAATGAGATTGTGTGTGTGTGTGTGTGTGTGTGTGTGTGTGTGTGTGTGTGTGTTTGAATTGAAGGAGAGGTCATAAATTTGAAAGGGAGGAGTTAGAAGGGTGAAAGAAAGAGGTAGAAATGATGAGAATATAATAGTCATGTAAGAAATCTTTAAAAATAAAATAATTAAATTTAAAAAGGTTTATCATTATAAGGTGTATATAAGTATTTTTACATCTAGTCCTCTGTTATGTGCTGCTTGCCAATTTAATTTTCTTAGCACACGAGGAACATAAAGTTGACAAACATTGTAGGATTAAGAAAATGAGCCATGACCTCAAGAATGGAATCACATAATTAATGGCCTGACCTACTTTATGCTTTGCTCATAGGTAAGCTTAGTACTTCTAGAAGGCTGCACTACACATATTCTCTGAAGGTAGTCAGGGTTCTTGGTTTAAGACAAAATTCTAGTACATACCAGGCTATAAACACGAAGGCAAAACACTTACACTGCAGAATGGGTTAATTTTTTTAAGGACTTCTGAGTCTCTCTTCATCATTTTTTCAGAGCACAGGAAAGTATCCATGCTGTTGTATCCTGTGCACTGTCACTGCCATGCTTCAGTTCAAGGCTGAAGTCACCTAGTGAATTTCAGAAGTTGCACAGTACAGTCTATATCCTCAGTGTAGATCTAGAAACATACAGTGGTGAGTATTTACAGCCATATAGGAAGAAGCTGCTGTTGCCACATCTGCTGTGAGCTTAGCGAGTAGTTCTTGGTACTTTGTAGACTCTTGCCATGAGTCCCACCTCTGCCTCCAATGTTCCTCTCAGAACTACTTTGAGACTACTTTTTTTTTTTTTACTTTTTTTTAATTAGATATTTCCTTAATTTACATTTCAAATGCTATTCCAAAAGTCCCCTCCCCCTCCCCCCTCCCTGCTCCCCTGCCCACCCACTCCCACTTCTTGGTCCTGGCATTCCCCTGTATTGGGTCATATAAAGATTGCAGTACCAAGGGGCCTCTCCTCCCAATGATGGCCAACCAGGCCATCTTCTGTTACATATGATGCTAGAGACACGAGTTCTGGGGGTTCTGTTTAGTTCATATTGTTGTTCCTCTTCTAGGGTTGCAGACTCCTTCAGCTCCTGGTGTTCTATCTCTAGCTTCTCCAATGTGGGCCCCGTGCTCCCTCTTATGGATGACTGTGAGCATCCACTTCTGTGGGAGTCAGCTATATCAGGGTCCCTTCAGTAAACACTTGCTGTCCTATGCAACTCCTTTCATGGATATTTTGTTTCCTATTCAAAGGAGGAATGAAGTATCTACACGTTGGTCTTCCTTCTTGATTTTCATGTGTTTTGCAGATTGTATCTTGGGTGTTCTAAGCATCTGGGCTAATATCCATTTATCAGTGAGTGCATATCCAATGACTTCTTTTGTGATTGGGTTACCTCACTAAGGATTATGTCCTCCAGACTCATCCATTTGCCCAAGAATTTCATAAATTCATTTTTTAAATAACAGAATAGTGTAAATGTACCATATTTTCTGTATCCATTCCTCTGTTGAGGGACATCTGGGTTCTTTCCAGCTAAAAAGTTAGATATACCAAAGGTGCGTCCCCTCAGTTTGAAAAGTAGGCACCATGTGAATAGGGGCCTCCCTCCTTAGACATCTGAGGTGCGTCCCCTCAGTTTGAGGAGTAGGCACCATGTGAATAGGGGCCTCCCTCCTTAGACATCTGTAGCCTGGCTTTGTCTTAGTGCTTCCTTCTTTATAATCTTCACAACTAAATGTTTCATTGCGGCATTCCAGATATCAGACATTACATTTCTACTATTTGATCTAACTAGAGAATTGTCTAAATCTCCAGATTTAACTATGTATGATCATTAATGCTGTTAGTGCATTCAAGTTGTGACAATGAGTATAAAAAAATGAGTGTTTAATAATAAAGAAACAAAAAGGTTCTCATCAATTCTGACTGAAGAAAAAAGGGAAGGGAGGGGACGCAGAAGAGGAGAGTGCTCAGGCATACGCTTGTTCTCTGGAATCAAAACTCACCCTGACCCCTTTTATGTCTAGAATGAACGGTCTTAAGAAATGTCTATAATGGGCTTGGAGATGGGGTCAAGCACAAGGCCACATGCACTGCTCTCAATTTCTGGCTGTGAATTGTGCGATATATTCTCCTGCACCTGTCCCAGAGAGGTCAGAGGTGACAGAAGCTATATTTTGATACGGTACTTTGGGATATAAAACAAGTATGGAGAATACAAGCAAAAATACTCAGCTCAATTTTTGTTTTGTTTTGTTTTTCCTTTGAACCTTCCATTAAGAAGTAGCAAACTATGTCCTAAATATGGTTTATGTTCTTCAAAGTTTACTTTCTTTAATACTAAGTAGTAACTACACGCATTGTTCTCTATCGCAGTACTACACAACATACAAACATATTCTCATCACAAGCTCATTCATCTTCCTTTCTATCATGGGGATGCTGCAGAGAGAGAGAAGACTGCAGGAAATGCCTGATGGATGTGCTTAGAAGAGTGGTGGAGTTTCTTAGCACTGATCTCACTTTTGCCCTCAGATGTCAAAAAGCACATGAGTTCTACATGAACCCAGAACAGAAACAGCCCAACATTGCTACCTTTGAACACGTCTCTTTGATCCCTATGTCTGAGTTAGACACATCTCTGAAATAGCAGGGTTTTTAAAAATATGTCTATATTTTATCACACTTTGAAGTGTTCATAGGAGCAAATCATCGCAAAGGCATTTAGTTCCAGGAGGTACTTTCAAACAGCTAACAGAATTTCATTCTAAAATATGTATAGAAATTGAACTTACCCATTGAAACATATAATTGTAACTGAGAAGGGACAGACTTGTGGAAAGATCGATATACACAAACCCTAATGGTCTCTAACAGTGAAAGAGAGCAGGGTTCATAATTTGAAGCAAAAAGAATGCAGTGAACATGTAGGTTGCTCCATGATCAGAACAAAAAGTTTTTTCTTTCCTTTGGTAGTATCTTTCTGGCCTCTTCTTGTGTTTTGACTTGCTCTGATTTCAAACCTTGTCTTATATAAAATTGCTGATGTAAAAGTAGAGATTCTTGTAGGTGCCCACATCCTGACTTAAAGAGTGCATCCTGACCCCCACAACCTAAGCACAATGGTGGTCGAAGGGCAGCAACAATGGCCGCAAGGGTGAGATTGCAGTGGCCAAGAAGTTTCCCTGAGGTGGCAGGACAGTGGAGACAGGCCCTGTGAGCTGTCCAAGTCTTGAGTGCTTGCTCTAATTTCCCTTTACACTTCATTTGCAAAGTACAACTTCAAAGATAAATTGATGAAGCATTTCAAGATAGCCAAGCCCAAGCCAGCAATAAGGCATTATCAAAGGACCTCCTTCTAAACTGCTGTTCTGAACTGCTGAACTCTTCACTGACCCCTGAACCTAGCTTGCCCTACATCACCAATAATCAATTAGAAAATAAAAGCATAGCGTTCACAGCAAAATTATCTGCTTTTGAATCGTTCACAACTGGGTGTTGGACTATAATTAAAGGTATAAAAAGATTTGATAAAGTTATGAAATGCTTTTGAAAGACATAAATAAGAAACTATCCTAGGGTTTCTATTGCTGTGAAGAGATACCGTGACCACTGCAACTCTTAAAAAAGGAAAACATTTAACTGGGGCTGGCTTACACTTTGAGAGATTTAGTCCATTATCATGTCTAGACACACGGTGCCCATGCAGGCAGACACTGTGCTTGGGGAGAAGCTGAGTGTTCTGCATCTTGATTCACAGGCAACAAAAGAGACTGGGAGCCACACTGGGCATAGCTGTGCTCATACGACCTAAAATCCCACTCCTACATTTCCCCCAACAAGGTCACATCTATTCAAGCAAGGCCACACCTCTTAATAGTGCCACTCGCTATGGTCTAGTCATTCAAACAGAAGAATCTATGGGGGACATTTGTATTCCAACCACCACATTCCATTTCCTGATCCCCATAGGCTTGTTGCTGCAACATAATGCAGAAATGCATTCAGCCCAACATCAAAAGTCCCCATAGTCTAAAACAGCCTCAACCCTGTTCAAAATTCCAAAGCTCAAAGTCTCTTCTAACATTCATACAATCTTTTAACTACAATCAAACTGAAAATGCAGGTCACATGCTTCCAGCATACAATAGCACAGGATATACATTAGCATTCCAAAAGGGAGCTTGGTGAGGATATAGTGGACCAAAGAATGCTGGAAACCCAGCTATGCAAGCTCTCAATTCTGTATCTCCATGTCTGATATCAAAGTGCTTTTCAGATCTCCAACTGGTTGACTGCAACACACTTCTGTGGCTTGGGCTGATTCCATTCCCTGTCAGCAGCTCTCCTCAGCAGGCATTCTATGACACTGACATCTCCAGCATCTTGGGGGCTTCAAGGCAATCCAGGCTTCACTTCCACAGCTTCACAAGTCGCCTCTCTGATCCTCCAAGAAGGGACACCCCTGATACACACTTGACTCAGTGGCTTTCCTTAGTCATGAAGGGAGATTCCATAATCCCTTTCTTCTATTCTTGACTCTAAAGAATGATGTGGCCAAAGCTGCCAAGTTCGGTTGCTTGCTGGGACTGGAACATCCCTCCTCATTGAATTGGGTCATCACTGGCTTTTAGTTTTCGGTTTCCTTTACTACCTGAGCTTGGCTATCCTGGAACTTTCTCTGTAGAACAAACTGTGCTCAAACTCAGATATCTGCCACCCTCTGCCTTCTGAGTACTGTGATAAAGTGAGCACTGCCACAGACTCTAAGCTGTACTTTATTCCTTCTCACAAGTTGGAAGCATAGGTGGGTGGGGTCTTGCCATGAGATCATCACTCCCTTTATTTCATTTAATATCTTTAATCTGTTCATCTTCTTGAACACAGGACTTAGCTCCATTTCACTTCCTGGTACCCCCTTTTTTCCTCAAATTGTACATTTTGTATTTTTCTTTGTTCAGCTTGCTCCTTTTCATTGTAGACCTTCATAAGTGTGAACACTAATAGCCACATGAGAACATCAATATTAGGCCTTTTTGAGATTTTCTCTGCCAATGGAATTAATCCAAAATTCTTCACTTTAGCCTCAGGCAGACTTTTGTTAAGGACATAAAACAGTCATATTCATCACCAAAACATCACAACAACAGTGTCTAGGCCACATACTAAAACCCTTCTGCTCCAAAATCTCTTCAGCTCCACAATTCAAATCACACTCAGCACCACTGTCTTCCATGCTCCTACTAGGATGGCCCATTAAGCTTCACTTAAAGCATTTCACAGCTTTCCTAATTCAAAGTCACAAAGTCCACATTTCTCCAAACCAAAGCATGGTCATACCTATCACAGCAATGCATCAGTTCCTCATCTTAGTTAGGGGTTCTATTGTTAAGAGACACAATAACCACAGCAACTCTTATAAGGGAAAATATTTACTTGGACCTTGCTTCAAGTTTCAGAGGTTTAATCCATTATCAGCATAGCAAGAAGCAAGGCAGAGTGCAGGTTGACATGGTGCTAGAGAAGGAGCTGAGAGTTCTACCTCTTAATCAGAAAGCAGCAGAAGTATCTATTAGCCACACTGAGGGTAACTTACACATAGAAGATATCAAAGCTTGTCCTGGTAGTGGCACACTTCCTCCAAAAAGGCCATAACTCCTAATAGTGCCCACTCTTATGGGACAAGCCTTGAAACACTTGAGTGTCATACCTATTCAAAACCAACACAAAAAAATGAGTAGATGAAGAAATGTATTGTGTTAATGTATGAGAAAAGCCTCTACAAAAATATAATTTTTAATAAAAAATACTATATATAGATTCAAAACATATTCAGACTTTGAAATTAAATAAGGACAATTCATTGTTAAAATCCATGTATAACAGAAAAATCTGAAAAAAATAACAAAGTTGAATCAAAAACGAGAATAATATTTTTCCAAATTAAAACTTTGCATTTTATCCAAACAGTAGTGAAAAGGTGATAATACATCAATGAAATTAAGTCTATACAGAAACTTGGTTCTATAAAGCTGGTTGTAGATTGGTTTTTAGCTTATCTAAATCTAGTGAGTCAGAACACAGACCAATGAACACACAGGACACAGACAGACCAATGAACACAGAGGCTTGCTGCTGCCTCAGGTTGCATGAAATGGGTTTCTTGCTAACAAATTGGCCTTAAGGCCAGCAAGAGCTGGGGATCCTTGTGAGAAGATCCTTTGCAATATAGGAAAGCTGTCCCCCACTGTCCACCCACTACTTACAACACCATTGAACTAGAAAGTCATCTACCAATGTGACTTGCTGGTATAAGTCACTGAAGGGCATTCTGCTTCTAGAAGTCTGGAACAGTGCTCAGGCTACTGCAATCATTACTCCTGGTCTGGATGTGGTGTTCCCAGGGCACACTAGTTAGCCTTGAGAACTACAAGACACAAAGGGGTAAAACAGAACCTATCCAAGGCTTCCTCCTCCACTCAAGGCCCAGAGATCTGTGTAGAAGTTGGGGTGCAAAGACTATGAGAGCCAGAGGGAATGGGTGCCTCCAAGGAAACAGTAGCATCCAGACACAACAGTGCAGATGCACATGTGAACTCACAGTGACAGCGATAGCATGCACAAGACCTGCAACAGTTCGAGCCAGACACAACTCTCAGCTCTGAAGCTGAGAAGGGAACATGAAGACTCATGTGTACCCATGAAGCTATTCCTATCTGATTACTGTTGAGAGAGGAAAAATGTTCTCTTCAATGGAGTAACACTGAGGCTAACAACCACACTCCAGGGAAGGGCCCCATGCTGGATTGTTGGCCAACGAAAACCATGTTTTTAGTATGTTTTGTTTTGGTTTTGGTGTTGTTTTTTATAGAAATTTGATTTGAGTTTGAGGTTGTCATAAGACAAAGAAAGAACATGAAGTCAGTCAAGTGGGTTGGAAGGTGGAAAAGAATATAGAAGAAGTTATGGGGAGATATAACTAAAACGCTTGAAAATTCTCAAAGAATACATTTAAAAAAACATAAAAAAGGAAAAAATTACAACTTCAAAATGTAGAGCCAGAAGATTAAGAGAAGACAGAGACTGGATAGATATTTTCTGGGCATCAGAACTCCTACATGTAGATTAGATTAGAAATAAGACAAAGAACAGGAAATTGCAAAGGCCAGTTAACAGTCATGCACACAAAAGAAAAAACAGTATTTCCAAAGAACTACTTGATCTTGCTCCCTGTTGAGAAATCTAAATTGAAACAGTAATACAAAGCCAATTTCATAACTAATTCTGAAAAAGAACAAAAAAGGGGGTAGGGAGTTCTCAGTGGCTTGTGAGAGTAGTAATTCTGTACTCTCAGCTAGGAGAGAATCACCTGCACAAAGACATAAACTCGGTGGTGTCTATAAAACAAAAGGTAAAATCTTTCCACAGATGGTAAGATTTAATCTATAGATATCTTTCCTGATAAAAGTTCTTATTTGTGAACTGGAAGCCTTATTGCAGCTTTAATTATAGCAGCAAAGATAAGTCCTACCAACATCTCCTACCTCCTGTGTGTATGCGTGTTAGAGTATGGGGGAAAGAAACAGAGAGATAGCGAGAGAGATTTGGGTTCATTGGTTTACTGTAGGCCAGGCTGGTCTCAAACTCTATATAGCTGAAGCTGACCTTTAACTGCTAATCCACCTTTCAAGTACAGAGATCGCAGGGGGGTGTGTATGACCTAATCTGTGTATAGCTATGAGAAAATACCATGACCAAAGCAATAATCTAACTGGGGCTTGCTTACATTCAAAGGTTTAGTTCACTATCATCATGGTGGGCACCACAGTGGCATACAGGCAGCCATGGTGCTGGAGAACTAGCTACAAGTTCCATATACAGATCTGCAGGCATCAGGAAGGGAAAGACACTGGACCTGGCTTGGGCTTTGAAACCTTAAAACCTACCCCCAGTGTCAAGCTTTCTCTAACACAGCTCCACCTCTTAATCCTTTTTAAGTAGTGCCACTCCCTGATAGCCAAGCACTACTTGAGCCCATAGAGGCCATTCTTATTCCAACCACCATAGTGTGGCATGCACAGCTTCCTCCTACCTGCCTGGTGGTGTTCTGTCAACCCTGGTAGCTTCTAACTCAGAAGTCATGCTTTTTACTTCATTATATTAACACACTCAACTTCTAAAATATAGAAAGTGTCTTAAAAATTAATTTCCTACTCTCCAGAATAGGTCAAGCATCTTAGAGATTGTATCCTGGCTTGCAGCTCTGTTTTCTGCATTGCTACTTCAAGTCCTCTGTGTTCTCCTGGTTCCAGCCCAGCCTGAAGTCTTTTTTTTTTTCCTCCCTTACTTTATAATGCAGACTCTAGCTTCTCTTATAATCATTATGTTTTGAATGTCACCTACCCTTTTCCTGCCTCCACAGTTCTCTCCTGGTTTGGAGCTCTTTTCTGCCGTATGCTCTCAATGTAAACTGACTGGCAGTCTAGTGACCATTCCTTTATAAGGAGTCTGTCTTTGGTCTTTGTTTTTGATTTTTATTTTGTTTATTTTCTCTGAGTGTTATTTATCTGTGATATAGCTTAGCAAATATTTATTTTGTTTATCTTCGAGGATTAATGTGCTTCATTAATTTTATCAAGGAGATATGCTTTCATGTTCGCCAAGAAAATCCGATACCAGTCCTCAATCATCCCCTCCTCCTCTCTAATCCTCTCCAGAAGTCAACTGAAGAATTCTAACAATCTGAAAACATGCTACAATTCACTGGTCCAGTTATTACCTATCAATTTTCAGTACAGTCATGCATATATAAGGACCAGAATTCCATTCCTGTAAGGATTTGAGGTCCAAGTTCTCCATGCTACAGACAGCCATCAGCTCAGTCTTTGCTGAGATCTAACAGGGTGTAAGCTCTTAGTTTATTTACTTACAGATCTAGCTTCATGTTTCCCTATGGTGGCCCTGTAGACATTCAATGTGTATTTCAAGATGAAAGGACATCAAACTTATTTGGTGTACATAGAACCATATATACATGTTACAGAAGTTATCTTTCCATAGATCTACTTAATTTCAAAGATCTTATACTCAATTTACATACACAGATTATAAACTGCACAGAATTGCATGTTATGGCATATGAATTAATACTTTATATTTGGTAGATGAATAGAATCCATGAGACTATGAGAATGATTGAAAGAATTTATTTCTTCCCTCCCCTACCCACTTAGCAAAAATTAGAGCCAAGTCTCTCCAAACCAGGGGAAAGGGAATTTACTGGTAGAGGATATAAGGCATATGTTCTTACTCAGGGCAAATAAGTATCTAATGTTTTTAAGATGAGGCTTCTCACTCCTGAAGGTCATCAGGAAATGGAACATCAGAGGAGTGTGCCCTTTAAAAGAAGAGTCATTAGTAATAGGTTTCCATGTTGCCCGTCAAATAGCTCTTAATGTTTGTTGTCCTTCCCCATATTTACCCCTCTCTCCCATCCTCCTCCTCCCTATTTAATCCTTGGACTCCAATCTCCCTGCTGTTTCTTCAAAACAATATATTCTATTTCCCCTTATTTGGGAGATCCTCTCCTTCCCCCAGTCCCTTACTGGGTATCTAACCTCTCTACAAACTGTAGCATGGATTTAATCAAAGGGTTAAATATGTATGTGACAAATATATTACAAATAAGAAAGAAACCTAAATGGAGTCACCTAGGAGAGACAATATTCCCAAATAAAACATCTAGTGGTAGAAATGGATTACATCTGGTTGAGTTGTTGGACAAAGAGGCCCCTTAGAAACCCCTTAACAGCTTTGACTATTGCCAAAACTATCTTTTTCCTGAACAAATAGATGGTAAAGCCCTATGGCTGAAGAAACTTACATATCTCTGGGCCTAGAGGAAAACCAAATGCTATTGTTCTGCTAAAGGAACAGAGAAATAAAATAATTCCTAACGACATTCTGCTCTACCCAAATCAGCACCCCATCAGCCATCGTCAGAGAAGCTTCATTTTGCAGCAGAAGGAAACTGACACAGACCTACAGCTGGACAATATGCAGAGAGTGAGAGATATTGGAACACTCAGTACTAAATTGGATGTCTCTATCAAACCCTGAAGTGGAAACGTAAGGATTCTTTGGAAAGTCAATTGGATATGTTTTGCTGGGGCAAACAAGTGAGGAAAAGTTTTGTTAAAGTGGACACAGGCGTGAAAGGCTAAGACAGACTCATGAAGGAACATTTCGCTGAAGCAGACACAGGAGAGAGGATGTTCTGCTAAAGCAAGCACTTGAAAGGACACGTGATGAAAGATTCATTGCTAACAACATACATGCATTGGTCCGCCTTACGCTGTGTAATTGAGCTGCATTTGTTGTGACTCCGGAGTGAGAAACACCAAAATACTTCTGGTGGTGTGCTGCAGTTTCTTGTCACTTGCACGGACTCAGGCTGACTGAAGCAAAGCACGTGGAGGATACATGATGTTTGGAGGATATAAAGAGGACTTCACAGAGTGACAGAGACACCGCTTGACTAGCTGTGCAACACTTGGGCGTCTCAGATCTTTACTGATCTTTGCTTCCCTAAGAGAGGCACAGCCGAGAACTTCTCCTGGTGTTCTTGCTGTCTCTCCTACTGACTCAAGCTGAGGCTGAGACCTGGCTGTCTCTGCTGGGTCATGTCACCTCTGTTACTAACATGATTGTACATAATTGGACTGCTGGTGTATCTGTGAAGTGTTTATGAATGGATCAAGCTGTCACTGCCTGCTAACCTGTGATTTCCAGACAACATGAATGGGAGTTTCTCCAAAGAACCTTTCTATACAGGTCTGCTTCCCCTGTATCCTTTCTTTTCCATTATCTCTGGTGGGTGGTGGACTATAAGGGAGGTTTGAGAACCGTCACTAAGAATAGTATTTGAAAAAATTTAAAGTTACCAAACCCCTCCTCACAGGGTACAGAGACATATGTGGAAGGTGAGACAGAAAGATAATAAGAGACAATGGGGATGGTTGATTCCAATGAAATTTTGTCTTCCAGACACAACAGAAGTGATAAATAAACTCACAGATATCATGGCACAGAACATGGGGCCTGCACAGGTTCAAGCCAAATGGGACCCAGGGTGGGGAGGGGGAAGCGGACATGATCTCCCATCCCTAATCAAGAAACTCTGCAATTAGTACCTACATATAATGGGAAAATGTGTTTTCTCCAATGGAGTCTCATTGAATATGTATTAACCACACTTCAGGGTAGGTCCCATGCCCAGGAGTTAATGTCCAATGTAAAAGGAACTGAAGGACTGAATTTTATTCTTTTTATTCTTGTAGGTTTTTTGTCTCCTATACCTTTTTTTGAGCATGTATCTATTTTGCTGTCAAAGTTTAGGTTCCAATTTCGTGTGTGTGTCTGTGTGTGTGTGTGTGTGTGTGTGTGTGTGTATAAAGAAAAATGAAAGGTGTGGAGTAGTTGAGAGAGAGGAAAAGCATGATCATAATATGCTCTATGAAATCAATTAAAAATCTGTCCTGTGATCGGCACACACATGTGCATGCATGCACTTACACACACACACATACAGAGAGAGAAAGAGAGAGAGAGAGAGAGAGAGAGAGAGAGGGAGGGAGAGAATATTAAGATCAGAAACTTTTCTGAGTCCTTGTACAGTCAACATGTAACTATCTCCTGTCTTATTCATTACAGTCTTTCCTAACGTTAAGCTTTCTCTTAAAAGATGTATTATTTACTACTTCTTTATGTGTCTGTGTCCTTGGAGGTCAGTAAATGGTATCAGATTCCCTTGGAACTTATGTCCCCTTGGACTTAAAAGTGGATGTGAGTAGCTGAACATGATTCCTGGAAACTGAACTTGAGTTCTCTGGAACAGCAGTAGCTAGAGGATTGAGCCATGTTTAAGACAGGATTTTAGTGTGTATCTCAGGTTGGACTGGAACATGAGAAACAGCCCAGCTGACTTTGAACTTTCTGTCCTCTTGCTTCAACTTGTCTAGTGTTTGGATTACAGATATAAGCAACCATGTAGCTTTTTTTTTTTTCCCAAATTTACACTCTATAACAGCTTTTTTTTTTTTTTTTAAGAATCCCATTCCTCCTGGTCCAAGGGAATACCTTGGTTCACTGACACCTCTAGGGTTCGTTTGCTTTATATTTATTTGCTAGAATGTAATCACATCCAAGTTAAACAATACTGAGACAACGGTGGTGTGTCAAAACGCTTGTTCTCCTAGGTTCACAGATGGAGCAAACATGGCTCTGCAGAGATACAGTTATTGCTGTATTAGAGACTCCCTTAGTTATTTTTGCCTTTCCATGTGGGTACAATATCTAAGGGGACACTTACAATCTGCACAGCTTTGGATGAATAAATCATGTGGCACATGCTTCTAGTAACTGTAGTGCAAGGTCTTTTTAAAAAGCAAATAATTAACTTTTAAAATAAAATTTTATTATGAAATATAAAATTTGAAAATTATATTTAAAATTCAGTTATGTTTAATATGTATTAGAGAAATCACCTCATTAAAATACATTTATAAATTATCTAAAATGTTACAAAGGGATTTAATTAATTGCATCATTGATAAATCAGGAGGTTTAACCATAAATCTACATCAGGGGTAGTGATGTGTAGGAAATAAAGAATAGTAGTTAAATATGAGAGCCCTGATGGAGAATTGGGAATACATGTCCATTATATACACTGTTTTAAATAGGGATTGACCCAATCCCTTATAGATTTGAAGCTTGGTCATTAAGGAGTGGTGCTACCTAACAGAGACTAGGAATTGTGGCCTTGTTGGAGGAAGTGTGTCATAAGTGGTGGGTTTGGGGGTTTCAAATGCTCAAGCCAGGCCCAGTGTCCCTTTCTTTTCTTGATGCCTGCCAATCCAGATATAGAACTATTAGCTACTTCTCCAACACCATGCCTGCCTGAATAATGCCATGCTTCCTGCCATGATGATAATGGACTAACCTTCTGAAGCTGTAAGCCAGCCCCAATCAATGTTTTCTTCTGTAAGATTTTATGGGGTCAATAACCTTATTAAAAAATGGGGAACACAGGTAAACAGAGAATTTTCAACCAAGGAAACTTGAATGACCAAGAAGCACTTAAAGAAATGTTCCACATCCTTAGTCATCAGGGAAATGCCAATCAAAACAACCCTGAGATTCCACATCATACCAGTCAGACTGACTAAGATAAAAAACTCAGGTGACAGCAGATGCTGGCTAGGATGGGGAGAAAGAGGAACACTCCTCCATTGCTGGTGGGATTGTAAGCTGGTACAACTACTCTGGAAATCAGTCTGGTGGCTTCTCAGAAAACGGAACATAGTACTACCTGAAGACCCAGCTATACCACTCCTGGGCATACACCCAAGAAGATGCTCCAACATGTAATAAGGACACATGCTCCACTATGTTCATAGCAGTCATACCAGGAGCTGGAAAAACCCAGATATCCCTCAACAGAGGAATGGATACAGACAGTATGGTACATTTACACAATAAAATACTACTCAGCTATTAAAAACAATGAATTCATGAAAGTCACAGGCAAATGGATGGAACTCATCCTGAGTGAGGTAACTCAGTCACAAAAGAACATGCACAGTATGCACTCACTGATCAGTGGATATTAGCCCAAAAGTTCAGAATACCCAAGATGCAATTCACAGACCATATGAAGCCCAAGAAGAAGGAAGACCAAAGTATAGATGCTTCAGTGCTTCTTAGAAGGGGGAACAAATTAGTCACAGGAGGAAATATGGTAACAAAGTGTGGAGCAGAGACTGAAGGAAAGGCTTCAAAGCCCCATATTGGGATCCAGACGCTATTGTGGATACCAAGAAGTGCTTTCTGACAGGATCCTGATATGACTGTCTCCTGAGAGGCTCTGCCAGAGCCTGACAAATACAGAGGTGGATGCTGGCAGCCAACCATTGGACTGAGTGCAGGGTCCCCGGTGGGGGTGTTGGAGAAGGGACTGAAGGAGTTGAGAGGGTTTGCAGCCCCATAGGGAGAGCAACAGTGTCAACTGGCCAAATCCCACCAGAGCTCCCGGGGACTGGACCACCAAGAGACCACCAACCAAAGAGTACATGTGGAGGGACCCATGGCTATAGCCGTATATGTAGTAGAGGATGGCCTTGTTGGAAGTCAGTGGGAGGAGCAGCCCTTGGGCCTGAGGGTGTTTGATGCCCCAGTGTAAGGGAATACCAGAGCTGGAAGGCTGGAGTGCGTGAGTAGGTGGGGGAGCACCCTCATAGAGGCAGGGTGGAGGAGATGGGATAGGTAGTTTCCAAAGGGAAGACCTAGAAAGGGAGAAACAATTGAAATGTAAATAAAGAAAATATCCAATAAAAATGTATAAAAATGATAAGTATTTTAAAATTAGGTGAAATTTAAAAAAAAGATTTTCTGTGGTCATGTGTCTCTTTACAGTAATAGAACATTGACTATACACCAAATAAAACTGGGTCAATCTGGCCTGGAAGAGGAGGATGAAGAGAAGGAAGAGGAGGAGGAGGCAGAGGAGGAAGAGGCAGAGGAGGAGGAAGGGGAGGAAGAGGAAGAAGAGGAAGAGGAGGAGAGGAAAGAAGAGGAAAAAAGAAGAGGAGGAGGAGGAGGAAGAGGAGGAGGAGGAGGAAGAGGAGGAGGAGGAAGAGGAGGAGGAGGAAGAGGAGGAGGAGGAGGAGGGTAGGGGTGGCACAGAAGGAGAAGAGTCATTACAACCTTACTCCTTTGAGAGGCCTAGCAGCCCTGGGTCAGGAGTGGACTTCATGGAACACTGATGCCATGAGGTTAAGGAACTTTGTGGAGGAGCCCACAAGGGTGACCTGAGACACCCCTAATGGAAGGGGTTCAGAATATGGGAGGAAAATTACCTGCCTATTACACAGCAGCTCCTATCTGTTAAGATACTTTTTTTCTGTTTGAACTAAGCCTTTGTTCTCTAGACTCAAAATCAGAGCGGGAAAGACTCAGATACAGCAGAGAAAACACAGAAATGAAGGGATGCAGTGTCCTGCTACCTCTCCTGGTGGGTAATGAAGCTAAGCTCTGCTGCAGTTGCTGCTACAGCTGAGTTACTGTCCTTTTACAAGGAGAGAACAGGCTCATTTAAGCGTTTACTTTTTCATTCCTCATGTCCGTTTTGTTTGTTTTTTTTAATTTTGCTTCAGCTACCCACAGCATTGGTAGCATTGCTTTGCTACAGAAACACATAGCAAATTGAAAGTCAACTATAAAGAACTTTGTCTTTACCTTTTGTCACACAAGAAAAATAATATGCAATCCCATTAGTATAAAAACTAATTTCCAGCAGTCAATTCTGCTATCAAGTGATAGTTTCACTATAGAGTTTTGTCTTAAGATAACCATATATGAATGGAGAAGAGTTGGCTGTCAATGTGGTATGCCTTAAGAGAGAACAGTACTCCCATAGTTAGCCAAGCTTAAAGGCTCTATTTGTCCCCTTGACCAGTCCCGTAAGAGAAGCAGGCAGGCTCTAGCAGACGTCATTCCAAGGGTATAGGGGAATGCAGAAAACAGTGTTCTGTAAGCCCCACCATGGTGCTTCATTTACTGCTGGCTCATTTAATCCTTAGAACACCTTTCCAGAGATAAGGCCTGAGAAGACCATGGAGACACCCACAGTCATTCAAAACATGAACAGAGATGACCACAAACAAATGTGTGATTAGACACCAAGTCTCTGTGCTGTTCCCATTCTGTTGCTATCCTGACAGCATCACACACACACACACACACACACACACACACACACACACACACAAACACACACATACACACACATAAACACACATACACACACACATACACATACATACACACATACACACACATGTATACACATACACACACATACACATATACACACATATACACACATATACACACATACATACATACACACGTACACACACATACACACACATATACACATACACACACACACACACACACACACACACACACACACACACACACATGTTGCCCACTAAGCAAAGGGTTCCTGGGTATTTATTTCACCTAATGATAGCCAGTTATCACAATTTTGGTGTATTCAACATGAAGACAAAGAGCACTTACCCCAAGAAAACTATGTAGAGAATAAGTCACTCTAAGTGAAGAACACAAAAGGCAGAGCTGCCTCAGCCACTAGAGGCAGAGCAAGGGTCCTGCCACTTACATTTTGCCCCCCTCCTGCACTTTCTACTTCGATATACAGTTTTTTCTGCGTTTTCTGCGTTTTCCACCCCTCTTGTATTTGTAGCTCCTCCCACACTACTAAATTTTCTTCTGTGATCTGTAGTATTGATGCCCCAAAATATGTAAGAGCTCAGATACACATTTCTTTCTGAAAGTTCACCAACAAACTCTCAAAATGAATATAAGCCTTTTACTTCTTCCTATACATACTCTTTCTTTTCAGTTGAGAGAGAGGGGGAAGGAAGGAAGGAAGGAAGGAAGGAAGGAAGGAAGGAAGGAAGGAAGGAAGGAAGGAAGGAAGGAAGGAAGGAAGGAAGGAGAGCAAGCCAACTTTATTTCATGTTTGGTTTTCAGCAAACTGTGAGAATTATCTGAACCATTTCCTTGTCCTATATAGGGAAATATGTTTTCTATGGCATGGTTGGCTGGCACCACATAGGTAAAATAAAAGTCTTCAAACAACTTCCCTTCAGATCCAGAAATGATGAGCAATTTGACATCCTGTATCCCCCCGACTGCAAAGGAGAAACCTCTCTGTCAGAAGCTATTCTTGCAATATTATACCCCTAATGTTATGAGAAGTTGTTTGAGGCAAAAGGCAGCTGTAATAATGGGATTGTGTTTCGAGAAAGAGCTGGCTGTAAGGCCATGCTGTAAATGAAAAGCATCATAAAAGAAACGTTCCCACTCTTAAGAAACAGTGAGACGGCTGGAATAACTCATTGCGGGCTGTTTTTATAGCCCTCTAATTCTGTTTTTAAAATCAAACGTGACTCTAAAAGAATAGCTCACTCTGAGTTGGGAAGAATGCCAAGCCTGTGCAATTTATACAGAGTCTCAAATCTTACTAAATACACACCATTCACTCAATCAATCAAAGCAGCAAGTATTGAAAACCAACTCTAGATGTTTAATTATGTGATGAGGCACACGTCTCCCCTCCCCCCAAAAATTTTACAGCCAGGCAAAGGCAACAAGCACAATGAGGTACATATCCTAAAAGATAAACAAGGACGCTGGTAATGGAGGAAGCAGGTAACAGCTACGGCCAGGGAGGATTACATTCTAGAGGAAATAGCATTGCCGGGTGTTGGAAGATAGGGTCAGAGAATATTCTTGATAGGAAGCACAAAGCGAAGAGGCAAAGTGGCACAGTGTAAGGGTGAATACAAAAGGCAAACCCTGTCAGGAGCAAACCTGAGTGCCTCCAAGAGTGGCTGCGACCTGGAGAGCCAGCACCACAGGGCCAGACTCAGCCACGTCCCTGGTCAGAAAATAGGAGGACTTTTAGCAGCTGACTGGCTGCTGTAGTCAACTGCCTACCAAGAGAGAAAACTAATGATGGAGGCTTCACAAATCTGGTATGTACCCAGAGAGAAACAGGGAAGGAACGCTTCCTCCATTTAGTATTAGAACATTGCACATTCCATGCTAACTTCAGCATCCTCTGGCCATGAAACAGGATACTTCGCTTTGTATACCTCTGCCGTCTCTAATTTCATCTTACTCTTATTTTCAAAGTCTCAGTTTCCCCTCTTCCTCTTTTCCTCACATTAAAAAAAAAACATATTTCAAAATATGTTATATATATATATAACATTATATATAGATATAGATATAGATATAGATATAGATATAGATATAGATATAGATATAGATTGCTTGTAAGACAATGATCTTGGAAATGAACATACCATAAAAGTACAAACAACAAAGGAGAGCACAGGAGAAGCTTGCCAGACAAGTACACATATTAGAAGTCAAATTAGTGACATTTTATGAACAGACCATTCTACATATCAGTGCTGACGATTCTTACCATTAGAAGCACACATGACTTTCTATAATTGTTTGTCTTCTCAATGAGAAGTGAAATTTCTTAACATGGATCTATTTAGACAGTAGGCAAAATGTTTTTAACCAACACCAAAGCAATAACCAGACTTCCTTCTAGAGTATATCCAAATCAGTGCTTACGACAGCACACTGACACTGGCAACTCAGAAGTGTCTGTCATCCCCAACGCAACACACCCATGTTAGTGGTAGTGATGTTGAACGTGTGATAGATGCTGTGATATCAATGGCCTATATCTCCAAGTGATTCATCATACACATGCCTCTGAGTAGGTGGGTATTTTATGTTTACTAAGCTGAAAGTCTGAGGACTAAGCCATTGAATGTGTGGCCCTAATACTTCCTGCTCAACTCATTTTGCACAAGTTGTAAAATAGCAGACATTGGAGAGTACATTCAAGCATATGCATATCAACACATGGTATGAGTAAATACAGAGGAGATGATTTGGTGAGTAAGAGCACGTGCTGCACAGTCATGAGGACCTGAGTTTGGATCTTCATCACCAATATAAAATTAGCCAGGAGTAGCCATGAGCACCTGTATCCTCAGCACTTAAGTTGAAGCAGAGACAGGATGATTTGGGGGGCTTTCTGGACAGCTAGCCTAGCTAGAATTGATTTGACAAAAAAAGTTCTAGATTTGACAAAAAAAAAAAAAAAAAAACCCTGCCTGTCTCAAGGGAATATGGCAGAAAGTGATAAAGAGAGGCACTCAGCTTTTCTCAATAGCATGACCTACTGCACATTTACTTATGTGTGTGCACACACAGCACACATAAACACATGAGCAATCTTTTCAAATGTAGGTAGTAAGGCAACGACCGAAAGGTTTGTTTAGTAGTATCTATGTGAAAAAATAAAAATGAAAAGCAAAGAGAAGTTGAAATTTCTTTAATTCTGTAAATATTTGCTGTGTGCATTGGGAAGTTAGTTGATTTTGCATGTGTTTGGTTGGCTGGTTGTCTTACCTTTATAGCACATTATCTAAATATCTATGTAAATAGGCACTTTATGGTAAAAACATATGCCTTTGTTTTGGGTGTTTGGAAATGTGACTGGGCATGGAATGTTCTATCTCACTCACAGAAGTCCCTACTTTGAAATATAAATGTATCATCACACAGAGAAGGTCTCTAGCAGTCAGCTCAGCCATACATAATCCCCAGCTGTTACCTCTCTTCCCAAAAAGTAATGGAAAAAAATAATAAAACCAGAAAGCTTTCAAATTTCCACCTGCATTAGCATGGCAGGGCATAACAGTTTGGAAACCATTTCTGCTTAATGAACACCCACATTTGCATTTGAAGAGGACCTTGGGGGGCCGTAAAGTCAGCACAGCATAGATAATTCTGAAGCCAACCCTTCTCTCTCACTAAAAGGTCCTTTAACTATAAAAACCAATTTTAATAAAAGGCATCTGTACTCAAGATCTTCCATTATACAACACACTTCATCATAACATAAAATGTTTGGCCCGGAAACTAACTTTATGGAATTCAGAGTAGATTAATGTCATTATTAGTCATGACTCCATATAGAAAATCGTGTGTTCATACCTCATCAAACAAGGGTCAATACAAAATCGTGAATTAAATTTATAGGCTATTTTTATTGTTGTTGCCCATGTCCCCAGTGCCTATATGAGGAACAGGAGTGAAAATGAAGGCCATCTCCATCTCTTCACAGACACTGACTGCAAGGGTATTAAACGGAAAGGGTATTAAACAGAAGGAACATTTGGAATTGGACATAACATGTTTAAGTTACAATAATCAGAGCAGAATTCCATATTGGTTCCGATCACAACAGGAAACAAATGAAGATCAGCCACCCTGATATGCAAGATCAAGGCTGCTATCTCAACCAGCATCATGAAGCCAGCATCATCTATCTGTCTCAGAAACTTAAATCAATCATTCCCAGAAATTTCCCCTACACATTTCAAACATAGCACTTCCTGCATCTGCTCTTCTCTTAGCTCCTATCTAAAACTAGCTGCCTCCTTCCGTCTTCTTCCTAGAACAGTGCTTCTCAACTTTCCTAATGCTATCACCCTTTAAAACAGTTCCCTCTCAACAAAATATTTCTCATCCTCACATCATAACTGTAATTTTGCCACCATTATGAATCGTAATGTAAACATCTGTGTTTTCTGATGATCTTTGATCATCCATGTGAAAGGGTCATTCTAACCAAGAGGGTCTCCACCCACAAGTCAAGAACCCTTGTCCTAGAACTGTCATGACTTTTTATACATTTAACCACAGCTAGCATTTCATGGCCTCTAGGCATACAGCCTCAAGTCTTCTATTTTGTGATACTGAAGCAGGTTGGGAAAGGCTCTATCACTAGGATCCAGTTCTATCCAATAATAGTTTTAGACTTTTAATATTTGCTCTATGTCTCTGGGGTAGCTTGGAAGCTTCGGGGTTATGGAGATTTTCCTGTGCCCAGAAAAGCAATGCAGACATATAAGCACTAACTCTGTGTTAAATAAGTCAATGAGTAAGACAAACTGAAGAGGATTAGGTCAGCAGAAATCTCTCCCTCCTTGCCTCCAACTCTCAGTTCCTTCTATTATGGGACACATGATTCCTAAGAAACATTTATTGTTTGAGATTAAGTAGTATATTGTCTTCCTATGGGTGCTGTTTAAAACCACCATAGACTTGTACTGTTCTCACAGTACAAACCCCTAATCTTGTAGACAACAGTCAGGCACAGGATGCCATCAATGTATTGGCAGGACTGTTTCTATAGGCTCTGACTCAGGTTTGTTTGGTTTTTTTACCGCCTAAAGGATGTCTGATTGGTTGTCTCCACCTGCCTTCTATAAAGCCTGCTCTTTTTACATCACAATACTTGACCCCTTCATTATTATTATTATCATTATCATTATCATTATTATTATTTTGATATTAGGTCTCATTATGTAGCCCAGGCTGATACTATATAGCACAGGGTGGCTCTAAACTAGTAGTAATCTTCCTTTATCTGCCTCTCAGCTGCTGGAATTACAGGCGTGCAACACCATGACTGTCTGGGCCACATTTGTCATCACATCATCTCTGACTCTTTTCAGCCTGCCTCTTCGAATATGTCATGTCCTCATGGATTTGGAATATCGTCCCATCCCAAGGTCACCTCATTGAAGGCCTTGACTGTCACTTTCCAAGAGATGCACAGCATCATGTTCTGGGAATTAAGACATAGTTAGTCGTCGTCTTTGTAGGGGAAATTGTGCTACTCCAGTGGTTTGGGGAAGGAAGGAGGGAGAGAGGGGCACATGAGTGATTGAATGTACACATCCAGCAATGAGAAGACTGTTTTGTGCGTACTATAGCTGGGTAAGTTATGGGTAGCTGGGTTAGTATCTTTCTGAAGCAATGCTTTGACAAGGATCCCTGAACTCATTCTTGGTAAGAGAGGAGTGAGCTCCTAATATTTGGATTGTCAGAAGACTCCCTAGGGAAGAGAGGAGCCCAAAGGCAGACATGGAAGCATGAGCTAGAGGTAACATAATCTCTATGTCAGTGTCTATCCAGACAAAATGTGGGTGAATGTACAGGACAAAGCTATCATTGGAGAGTTAGAAATAAGGTAAAGTAATAATAATGAGGCTTCTTAGCCTGGCTGCAGCTTGGAACTTAAATTGGAACTTAATTTAACTCAGAATGAACCTCATGGGTATCCACAGCGCTTTGCCTCTCTCCTCTCTAGCTGAGAGTGGTCCTCACAGATCTAATGGGACCAAATGAGTCTTTAGGAGCAGTCACCTGTCCTCTGACTTTGGCTTCTCAGTTATTTCTTAATAACCCTGCTCTGGACTCCACCCAAAGTTAACTGAATATTTGGGTTCCTGACTTCTGTTTCTGATATGTGACACCTGTCACAGATGACCCTGGGACCCTGTTACCATGCTGGGTATATGAAGCCTTGCTGTTTCTCACATCTGTCAAACACTCTCTTCTTGACTTCTCTGTTAGCTCTTAGGATCTTCGGCTCTTTGCTCTCGCTGACACTTTGTCCCTTGGATCCAGCTTTCTTCATTCTTAACCTTTACCCTACTGACCTGAATTCACCATTAGCTAGAAGTAAGTTACTCAGTTTCACATAACACACAAAACAAAATCTCAATGGTGTTAGACAAACATTGATGAGCCCAGCTGAGTAACAGGTGTGTAACTTGCACCTCAGACCACTCACTGTCCTGTTCCCTTCAGGCTTGAACAGCTTGAACCTGTGTGAAACATAGTTACTGTGACTGATAGGAGAGGATCACAGTGCAAAGCACTACTTTATAGGATAGCGTGGAGAGAAGATTAAGAAAAGAAGGAACAGTCACAAAGAAAAACAGACCAGAACGATCATGTTGTGAAAGCCAAGGGTGAAGGAGGTTTGGAGACTGGCAGGAGCAGTGTCAGCCACAGCAGAGCGACCAAGAAGAACAAGACTGGGTCTACCGTTGTACAAGTTCATTTTTCATGTCAAGCAAACAGTAGATTCAAAAAAAGGAAATGTAGAGCTAAATGGGACTGGGGGAAAAAAAGGCAACTTGAAGCCTGAAGAAGAAAAACAAAGTTAAATGAAAGGTAAGCAATGTTTCGATAGTAAGCGCTAAGATACACCAGAAAACTTAAGCTTCCTTCAATTAATAGCGACATAGCCAACTGAAATCATTTCCATAACTGAGGGAACTTAATAAGCCAACCATAACTGTCAACATTTGCTAAGTATCTCAAAACAAAAGGGAATGAGAGGCAAGAGCTTAAGATACATGAAAACTAATCCAATTCACAAGCAAATGGAAATGCCACGGGCCCAGGGAACGTTTGTGCGGGGGATTCTGTTTCAAGATCCCAAATTTAACAAGCTAAAATTAAGTGGCATAGCAGTCAACACTTCGAGATGAAGAAATTCCTTTTAATGGGATATTTTCATTTTTGTTGTTTTTTTTTTTTTTTTTTTTTAAAGAACAAAGCTCCCTAAACATACTTCATCTTCAGAGAAGCAAGTAGTTCTTGTGCTATAAAGATAAGCTTTGTCGTGGGGTGGAAGGGGACTGGAGTTGTTCTTCCTGCCAGGCTTCCCAGCCTCCCCCCTGGCCTTGTAGTCTCTAGCTGGATTTCTTCCTTGAAAGTGGAGGTTTACCACGGAAGCTCATGCAAGCATCACGGAGCCCTGAGTCAGTCCTGATGTCTTCAACCCTCACCTCAGGGCACAGGGGCTTTCACAAGAGGACACATTGATTCACGTTTATTAAAATTAGCACCCAGTTACCTGTCACTAAAAGGAGGCTGAAGGATAAAGTAGAATTGAATGTGTCAAGTTTACAATGAACTCAGGTCAAATATTGGCTCTAATAACTCCTGCCTGGCCTTTATCAGTTGCTTACTATGATGGTTTGAATGAAAATGTCCCTAAGAGGTTCATATGTTTGAATGGTTGGCCTCCAGTTAGTTGGGAAAGATTAGGAGATACGGTCTTTCTGGAGTAGATGTGACCCTAGGAGTAGATAAGTCACTAGGGGTAGAATTTAAGGATTTAAACATGCATCAGACCCAGTACATCCCCCATTCTGTCTGGAGATCAGGATGGAAAGCTCTCAGCTACTGCACCAATGCCATGCCCATCCGCTTCCTAACATGATGATCATGGACTAACCCTCTAAAACAAGCCCCCAATTCAATGCTGTCTTTTAAGAGTTGCCTTGGTCATGGTGCCTCTTCACAACAATAGAATAATGACAAAGACATCTATTTCTCTCTTTTCCATAATCCAGTCCTTTCCTATTCTCAGCCCCCTACTCTCCTCCAAATCACCTTTTGCCTGAGCCAGTCTCTTCCTTCCCTGACTTTTCTCTGCAGCTCCTATCGGGTGGTACAGGGCTCTCCATTCAACTATTCATAATCTGGCACTTTCTGATGTTTGAACCTAAGGATCTTCTGTTTTACTTCCTCAGGGAGCAATATATCTACATCAAGAAGGAACAAATAACTTATGTGTGTGGTAGTGGTCATTCAACCAGAATTGCTGGAACAAAGCTTGACGAGGAGGAAAATCTCGGCTACCCATGAAGCGATCAGAGGGCTATGGAGGAAACGTTCTGTTATTATTTGGAAAGCTTTTCTGGACAGCTCCTTACTCACAAGTCACTACAGTAAGTAACAGCATAAAACCTGACAGGTTCCTGATGCTTAAGATACTCCCATCTGACTTTGGGTCCCTCACCTTAATCCAGACCTACCAGGCACCAAGCTAACACTGAAGCTAGAAGCACAGAAGAAGCATGGGGAAGATGGAAACTTCGATTCTTTTGGTTTCTTGCATGTTAAATTGATTCCAAAACTCTCATAAGTGAAATCCTAAGGAAATCTGACAGTAGAGGACGTCTGAGAGGATGCTTGGATGAAGGCCAGTGCAAGGTACAGCCAAACTGCTTGGAAGAGGCCCGGCAGCCGGATGCTCACTGCTTATGTTCTTCTGTTTGCAGGAAATCTGACAGACTCTTCGAAAACTACCTTAAACCAGTAATAACTAGTCCAAACTGTAAACTCAGTGGAAGAGAATGTTTTGGATCTAGTTTCCCCAAAGCTGAAATCTTTTGAACTAGATGAGTAATTTAATTAAGAACCCTATTAGCAGTGAAATCACAAATTTGGATAATACCATCACTCTTCAGGACACAAACATGATTGATTGTTGGGAAATCATCCATGATGGCTGTTGGATAACAGATAGACTTTTCCTAGAAAGAACACCTGACTCTAAAGTATACTCTTAGATTATCCAGAAAAGACTGTGATGGCAGGTTACAAACATTTATAATTAAGTTTATCTTACAAATAAAAATAAGATTATAGAAAATAAATCAAAATTTCTCGTTAAAAAAAAAATCAAAGTTAAAACAGAGTCTAGAATTTAACCCTGATTTGTTACAGAGAAAAAGAGCAGAACCTCAAGTGTGGCACATGTAATTATTGGTGAGGGTACACCTTACCCATGGTCTCTCAGAGCCTGGCATAGGCTGTGACTGTTCTCGTTACTACTCTCAAGTAGCTCAGCCAGTATCTGGTGGTCAGGGGCCAGGATGCACACTAGCTTAGTCACCAGTGTCTAACTCAGCTATGCAGTCATCACTCGTTAGTCTACCAAACTCCATCTGACCGTTTAACTAGTCACTGTAATTTCCATACAGATAAGACAACCAACCCAGGGTAGAATCGCAATAGCAATGTTTCCATTGACTCTTGGAAAGTATTTAATGGACAACATTCAAAATCAGACTGTGTAGAATAGAAAGAAAACAGAAAGCTCCCAACCCCTCTACCCACTCTGAATTTCACTACCCTTTGAGGCCAGTTTGATCATAAAATTGTTCAATGTCTCTTTTTTTCTGATTTCTCAATTGTAGATGTTAAATTTTGGGTCGGTAATATGGAAGGTAAAACTATCACCTCATTTATATTTTCTTCCATCTCTCTTCTCATCATTATTACTGGCTATGCCCCTTTAATTCCTCTCCTTCTGAACATCATGGCTTCCAAGAGTAACCCTCCATGCATGGTTCCTCTAGCACTTCATTGTATCAGACATTCCATCATGTTACAGGAAGAGATCATGAATCATCCCTATTCTCCAGACAGTTGTCACCTCAGCCACCACATCCTGTGTTTGTCATAATTACACTCTTCCTCGGAGCTGTAACTAACGTTCAGAGTGCTATCTATAGATTCATTGTAAAATGTATATACAGTGCACACAGCACTTAAGATATTATGAATAAGATGAACTCAGGTCTCCATACCCAAACAAAAGGATGACCTAGGGATGAGACCAGTGTTCATTCACAGAGCCATTTCACTGGCCCAATAATTACCTTTTTTTAAAAAAAATGCTTATGTTAGAACTGCAGATGGTTCTATGGCTAATAATAGCACATGCTATACAAACATGAAGATCTGAGTTTGAACACCTACCTAGCATACTACCATAAAAAGCTGAACTATAAGGAATGAAGACAGGAGGATCATTAGGGCTTGATGCATGCCAGCATACTTTCAGGATCAGTGAGTGATACTATCTCAAGAAACCAAGGCAAGAGTGATAGAGCAGTATACCTGATATCTCCCTTTGGCCTCTATTGTGCATCATGGTACATTCTCTCATTTGCACATGAACATATAACACATACATGCGCATGTGCACACATACACACACAAATGTACACATTTCATTCTGCAAAGACAAAATATTTGCATGTTTGACAAATGTGGAAAACTTACTGCAGCCACTTAGCTCTAAATATTTAAAACAATACCTTGGGTTTGGTCTTAACAAATGAATTATTTTTAATAAAAAATTTCAATTAAGAGAAGGAACTCATTAAAAATAAAGTCATGATAGCTGCAAGTCTAAATTCTACTGCTTTTCAGAAATAAAATTCATGAGCCTCAGTTTCTCCGCCTACAAACTGCAGAAATCACCTATCATAAAGGCACATTGTGAACATCAATTTAGGAAACATGATGTGAAAATATATTGTGAACTATAAACTGCACACAAACACAGCACGTTTGTCATCCCTGAGATGTGTGGACATTGCTTCTGACTAAATGGAAACACAGTGGAGATGCCTGGCATCAAATCAAGACCATTTGGAAACAAAGGAATCAAAATAGTGTGTGCACAAGTTTTTGGGACACCCCTGAAAGGACGTGAAAGCTTCGCCACCTAGGGAGAGCTTATTCAGTAGAGCAATAGCTTTATGCAAGACACAGACTCAGCAAGGAGCTTTCCTCCTCCATGGGACTTGTTAAGGATAGTAGTTGCAAGACTACTAGATAGAGTGTTTCAATTAATCAAATGAAACAGATTTTGACATTTTGTGTCATAGACTCACACCTAAGTCCAAGCCAATATAAGGAGTTTCCTGGGTTCAAGTCCCTTCAAAGGGAGAATTTTAATGTGTAGAAGGTTGCATTGTTTAATTAACCTTTAGTGTTGCTTTTGGCTGACTTCCCAAGTTAGTAAGAACAAGAACATGTATCAGTTTAGCACCTATAACTCACAATCCTATGACATTCAATATAAAGGACAATAGGAAACAGTCAAAACAATATACCCCAGAAGTGCAGAGGGGTAGGTAGAAATTATCTATAGCTCAGGTTACTGTGTATCCCACTAAGAACCCTCAGCACAAAGAAAAAGGAAATATCAAGATCCAATTCTTCTAACCCAGCCAGAAGGAAAAAAAAAGTTTTGACTTAAAGGCTATGTCACTGTTTAAGACCAGCTCCTTTAGTGTTTGCCTTTTCTTAAGGTTAATACACACAACCCTAGGGAAAGAAATCATTAAGCTGGTACTGGGATCTGCTGAGACCAAAATATGCCTGAGAAACATCTGCATACCAATAAGCCGGTTGCCATCCAGCACAGGACGATGGGACTCATTAGAACAGCAAACCTGCTGAACTCTGGCCATCTCTACTCATATTAAGAGGATGTCTCTTTTACCCTTTATGGCAACTGGATTTTTCCTCCGCTGTTGATGAGAAGAATCTCTGTCTTTATTGAGTGGATATTTCCCTCAAGTGTTGCTCTCCTTAATGGCAATTTTACCCTATTATGTGTATTTCCCAGGGAGCCCAAGAATGTTAATGAATGTCAAGCCCACATCTCTCTCAGTGGCTGGATTTCCAAATGTGGCTGGAGCGGTGGCCTGCTGCAAGCGCACATGCTAATCAGGCTCCATCTGCACAGGAGGCTGCTTGCAGAAACAGACAATTATTTTGCTCCGTGCAGGGCTGCTTGGGGAGGGAGAGGAGCTGCAGAGAAGTAAATTCCCAGGGCTTAGGATGATTAGGGGCCCCCCAAAGAACACTTAAGTCTTTGAAATAAATACCTAAAAAAAGTTTCTGCAGAGCATAAAAAGAAACTCTTGGTCTTTGGGCACCTTCGCCACTTATTTCAAAGCCTTTTCCATCAGAGGGAAAAACATCTCTCTGGCTGATTCAGGGAGAGGGGCTGAAGCTAGGGGAGGGCTCCCATAGTGTGCTCAGTAGTTGGTGTGTAGGCTTGTTGGAGAAGCACTGAATGGAGGCCACAGACAATGCAGCAGCGCAGCAGACACTGGAGACTGGGGAATATTAATATCTCACCCACGGAGTAATCACTTCTTTGTTGTAGTGTGCCGGAGAGAAGGAGTCACAAATGAATTACTGATCATCATAGGAATGTTGAATTTACAAACTACCACTGGTACTCTCTGTTGGCTCCAGTTACACAGGAGGACAAATTTACGGGTCTTCAGGCACTGAGAAATTCTAAGCCAAGTAAGTCTGATGGAAGTTGAGCAAAACAGCAGATGACTAGGTGTCTCATGTTTCAGCTCAGCTTTGAAATGCTTAGAGAAGAGAGGGACAACGTGCCAATAGCTAGAAGGGAACACGTAGGTGATGTAAAATGGCCTAGGTCACCATGTATAACTTCAACAGAATGGAGCAACTGCCACACCATCCCAAGCCCCAGAAGTTTCTAACATTCTTTCATGTGTGTGAAGAAAGTGCAAGACTAGGCAAGACTGGAAAGGAGTTCGCTGGGACTTAGCATTTGGAAAGGCCTGAGCTTGTTCTCAAAGGAGAGATTCCCCGGAGAGAGGGGGATTTGGTCTACCTGTGGTTAGTGAGGTATCTGGAACAGTTAACTCAAGGTGGGACAGATAATGAACTGACTAAGGCCTGGAGTTTCCAAGGCTCCCCAGGAACAGAGCCAAGACCCCAGTCTCACCATCACCACCCCAGGAAGGCTCACCAGTTACTGTTATACTGACAGGGACTAGGATCCCAGTCTGCTCCAGTCACAAGTGCATTCCCAGGGGTTGCCCACGGCCAATGGAGATTGTCTGGTTGGAGAAGACGTCAGAGAAGGTATCTTACAAAGATGGGTACTTGATACTCCCAGTGGCTCAAATGTAAAACCTACTCTGTCTTGAAGGCTCCTGGCCACTCAGTAAACTGATGAAACCTGCAGAGGAGTGTTAACACTGCCTTGGGATGAATGAATAGACAAAGTTGGTGACTGGAAAATAGCACATACCTGTAATCTGTCCCCCACTCTCCAGCCTAGAGGTGACTAGAAAAAGAAATAGGCTGAGGTGGGGATTTGTCCTCAAAGACACTGACCAAAAAAAAATCAATCTGTGTCTTGACATAGAAATGTTCAAATGCACAGTCTGGGGACGAGCCAAACCAGTCTCAGACATGTGGGAAGGGACATAATGGCTCCAGCAAGGCTCCATGCATCCTGCACAGGAGGGCACTTGTATTTGAAGTTCATTCTTGGAAGAAATGTACTGTGTCCCCCCTCAAATGTGTTGCCTCATTTAACACCCACCGGAATCCTCAGACTAACTTTCTGTCTTGGGGTTGAGACTGCAAGTCTTATATCTTCACTCTGAAACTTAAGTGATCCATCTGAGACAACCCTGTTTAGAGACAGTGATGGCATCAGAGCTGACCCCACCAAGGCCTGGATCAGCCCTCATCCACCAGGACATTAGCAAGTCAGCAAAACCTCCAGGACTCCCATTGACAACAGGAGCTAATGAACTCATTAAATGCTGAGCTCCCTGTGACTCTAATTTTTCTTCTGTTACTCAAAAAGTAAAGTACTATTTTTATTTTTATTGTCCTTGTGTATGGATATTTTGCCTGTATTAATGTCTCTGTGTACCATGTGTGTTCTGTGTTTCCATGGAGGCCAGAAGAAGGTAGTGGAGCTGCAGACAGTGGTGTGAGCCACCACGTGGGTGCTTATAGTTCAACCCAGATTCTTTGAAACTGTATCCAGTGCTCTTAAATGCTAAGCCATCTCTCCAGACCCAAATACTACCAAATAAATAAATAAATAAATAAATAAATAAATAAATAAGAAAGAAAGAAAGAAAGAAAGAAAGAAAGAAAGAAAGAAAGAAAGAAAGACCAATATATTTGACTGTTACCAAGGCCATTTTAAGTAAGCCCCCCTGCTCAGGATTTGAAAATCTTAGCTGATACATGAGCACTCTATGGGACACAAGGAAGATGCTGTGGGAAATCCCTACAATGTCAGCCTCACTAGATGCAGTTGTTGCCAGCTGTTGTCTAGTTTGTTGACTCTTCCTAGTCATTTGTCTGACAATACTGCTTCCTCTGTCACACACAGACGATTTCCTCCCTTCCTTTTCTCTAATAGCAAAGCTGTTCTATGTTCTTTTGTGGCTTGGTAAAGGAACTCAGCCACTCTGTATTCTCTTCTACACTTCCCTCATTAAGAGCCATTAGGTATTGTTGATGGGATTTCAGTGGAGAAAGAAAGGCGTTCCTATACTTCTTTGTCTATAGTTAAGGTTCTATGAAATTTGCCCACTTCTGTGTTAGTGGCCTTATTGATATATCCATTGTTCTGGTCTTGTTCACAGAGCCATTTCTAGGAAAGACTGTGTCTCAGCAGACTTCTGGGGATTCTGGCTCTTTTTCTCTATTCTGTCCATTCTTCCTTCCTGTTACCTGAACCATAAATGCAGGAGCTCTGTCATAGATCTATCCACTGGGGCTGGCTCCCTGTGGTCTGTTGATGTTTGCATTACATGACCCCTTTTCTCTTTGTCCAATTCAGAGTAGTCAGCTTTGAAAACTGTATGTCCACTCAATACAGCCAGACTCAGTATGTTTTAGTTTTATGTATTTGTATACATACATACATACATACATACATACATACATAGATACATACATAGATACATACATATACACATACATATATAACATAAGATTACAAAACTGTAAACTTGAGAATAAGAAACATGAGAAAAGTTTAAGGGGAGGAAGCTGAGAGAGAGAGACCAAGAAGACAGGGAAAGTGATCTAAATCTATTTCTATTAAAACAGGAGAAGAAGAAGAAGAAGAAGAAGAAGAAGAAGAAGAAGAAGAAGAAGAAGAAGAAGAAGAAGAAGAAGAAGAAGAAGAAGAAGAAGAGAAGGAGGAGGAGGAGGAGGAGAAGAGGAAGGGGAAGAAGAGAAGGAGGAGGAGGAGGAGGAGGAGAAGAGGAAGGGGAAGAGGGAGAAAAAGGGGAAGAAGAGGAAGAAAAAGAAAAGAAAAGAAAAGAAAAGAAAAGAAAAGAAAAGAAAAGAAAGAAAGAAAGAGGAAGGAAGGAAGGAAGGAAGGAAGAAAGAAAGAAAGAAAGAAAGAAAGAAAGAAAGAAAGAAAGAAAGAAAGAAAGAAAGAAAGAAGTTCTAAGTCTCTTCTAGGCCTTTGCATTTTCAAAGTTTTTATGGTCCCAACACTGGGACTCTAACATTTCTCAGTCTAAAAGAACAGAGACAAGCAGAAAGAATGCTTGTCCTCTCTTTTGGACTGCAGTGAGCTGAACTTTTTGTGGCAACTCTGTGCTGAACTCCTAACCCCAATGCCATCCAGTGTGGTTTCTATTGAAGATAACACCTTACATAGCCCAGGAAGCAGCTCATATGAGCCCCAATCCAACCCATCTGGGGTTTATGTATGAAGAGCAAATGTGGTCACAGACAATTGCCGAGAGAAGACCTGATAAAGTCACAGCCAGAAGGCTGCTATCTATAAACCAAGGAGAGAGTACTCAGAAGAAAACAAGCCTGACAATCTTGGTCTCAGACTTGTAGTCTATGGAATTATGAGCAAAAGGCTTCAGCAGATGAAGCTACTCCATCTAAGGCGCTTGACCGTGGCCATTCTAATGAACTGTTATAATCCTCAAAGAAAGAAGCCAAGTCTCTCCCCACACAAGCTGTAAAGAAGACTCTCAGAAAGTGGCTTAGCTTTTCTATGTCCCTACTCTTTCATCTGCAAAATAGGATAATAATAATTAATACTCTGCCCGAAGTGTTCTTATGAGAATTAGTGGAGATAATGACTCTAAAGAGCTACCCACTTAGCACACACTCAAGGACTGTCTGCCACAATTAGAGCAGAAGAAAAACCCAGCCTTCACCTCTCTGTGACTCCTCGAGGCACCTACACTGAGAAAAGCCCCAATAAATGACTGACTAAGCATTCCTAGGATTAACAGTTTTAACAAAGGAGAGATGAAGACAGAATAGCCATGAGAATAGAGTAAGCTCGGCTGGGTCCCTGCAGAACAGATGCTTGGACTCACTCAACATAGAACTTTTAAAATGAGTGTAAACAAAAGCCAACCACTACACTAGTAACTTGAGTGCCATTATTTAAGTTAGCTGCTGATAACTACTTAAATGTAACACAAAATGAAGCACATCAGCACTCAAAAACCATATATGTATAATAATCTATATAAATTAGATATATACAATATATAAGTATATATTACAAATATGCCATATATATGTATCTATATACATAGATATCTATATACAAAGATAGATAGATAGATAGATAGATAGATGGATAGATAGATAGATAGATAGATAGATAGATAGATACAAATATATATAATTGTCTATCAAATACTACCAAAGAAAACAAGGGACTGCATTTTATATAGCACTATTACTACATTTTCTGCCTCAGGAAAGTAAAATGTTTGTTTGTTTGTTTTCTATGAGATTGTGCATATGTGAGCACACACTAGGTGAGCAGATGTGAGCATTGCCTTCTTTCTCCACGGTCTTGCTGTTGGAGGTAAGGGTTGTGAGTAACGTTAATTCTTAGAACGAACAGTCTCACCTTATACATATTAATAAGTGCTTTCTTTGAGAAGCGATGACAGCCCTTGATACATTTTGACGAAAATGAAAGGGAGGGAAAAAAGCCTGGTGCTGCTATTAAGCACACCCTGAGGTGACAGAGAGCCACATCTCTGATACATCAGCTCCCGGTCTCAATGCACACACTTATTAAGTCACCTGTGCACCAAGAATTAGAATGAGCTTCTCCTTCAGACACACATTCTTAACAGCGGTCCCGGCAGACGTCCTGGAACCAGAAGCAGCCCTTGCATGTGGGCTGGGGTGTAATTTTCTCACGGTCTCACAGTACACTTTGTACCGACAGCATCTCTCCACAGATTAGAGACAAGCAGCATGGAACCGATCGTTAAAATGCTCAGCAAGGCCAAAAGGGTGAAAAATAACTCAGCTCCAAGCAAAACGCTCTCCTTTACTAAGGGAAGGGCACGGGGTTGTGCCTTACAAATGATTGCCTCAAAGATACCAAACTATGTGAACCAGATACTCGGGGACAAATGAGTGCCAACTCCAGATACCCACAGTTGCTATGCCTGCTGTGAGAACCTCACAGAGCTTTGCAAACACTCTCTCATTAGTCCCCTCCTACTCCATGACAGGAAGGCAGTGATGGGATCATTTGGCCACGGTACTTAGCAAGAAGGAAGACCATAAAGAAATCCAGCTATGTGCTGGAAAAGGGTTGCAAGTATGTAATGCCTCAACACAGACCAAAACCATCCACCACAGCAGGCTTGTAATTTAGAAGAAACACTGAAGGAGAGTGGGTACACATTAGCCTGTAAGTACACTTCCTTCAGTTTGCTATTTTTCCTGACTGTATTGGCAGAGATCCTTGAAAGAAAGCGGCCCCCCTCAGGGACTAGAGCTGATGGCAAGAGATCCGGAATGAAGGAGGCAGCCTGGGGAACTGCTTTGTCACCTGCTGGAGCTCTGGGAGTCCCAGGGCTTCTGGGGATGGGAGTGAGAGATAGGGACTCAGCACCATTCACAGCCATCACCGGGCTCAAGGGGCCTCTTAAAAAACTCATCGTGCACCTAATAATACCTAGGCTTTCTACAACAGAACAAGTCTATAACAGCAAAGTCCCCTGGTCAGGTCCTGCTTCAAGACAAGCCATCACAATTGTCATTCACCAGCAATTGTCCTTGGCTCAGCACCACCCCTCAGCTGCTGGTTCAGAGGAAAGGCAGTGAGAAGTGATTGCTACAGGGCTCTGACTTACCCCACCTCCATCCCCAATCCCCAGACTCGTGTCATCAAAAAATCCTCAGGGGATGTGTGTGTGTGTGTGTGTGTGTGTGTGTGTGTGTGTGATATTTTGCTGTTATGTGTGGTAGGTTTTCATATCATCATTTGACCTATTCTGTCCTGGATGCATTGGAGACATTTGGTAACTTACAAAAATTGTTTAAAGTCAAGAATTCTCCAAAACAGCCCAAGAAGTCTAAAAACTCCAGGCTGTGTTGCAGGAAATCTGACAAGGGAATCGGACCACTTCATCTCAACCTAGTTTCCCCTCATTTCTCTGCTTAAACTGGGGATCCCATAATAAGCTGCTGGAAATTAAGGTTTGTTCTAATAACTGGATAGCTTAAGTTAAAAAAAAAAAAAAAACAGCAGAATCCTCTATTCACAGATGCTTAAATACTTCTAGTTAGACGAACATGCCCAGGGTGCACATACATGTTGTGGACCAGTATCCAAATCCATTGAGATAAGTTGCTGACTCACTAATAATATGTAATGAGAGATAAAATAGCAAGATGAAATATGGCCTGGAAGTAAGAACTAGCTCACATATCTGTCCCACCACTCTGACACCCTATCAAGGTTCCCATGTATTAAAAAAAAAAAAAAATCTAAGAATAAGAAAAGACCCCACCACCATGCAGGTCAAGGTTGGTGTCACTGCAGAAGAGACTTTGTTTTCCTGATGTCATTTTTCTTGACAGTTTCTGAGGCCAACACAAAATACATCAACGTCCTGTGGGCTTGAGGCTCTTGATGTCTTTAGGTGTCTCCCGTTATTTTTCACACAGATGGGTCACTTTCCAGTTGCATTCTAAGCTAGTAAGAGAGCACTGACCTTGTCCGACCTTGGCAATGATAGAGAAACCTTTGGAAGCAGTGAAAGCTGCCATGGAGTACAGTTTAAAAAAAAAAAAAAAAGCTGAAGCAAAAGCCGATCAGAAGCGGGGAGTGGTAGCGCAGGCCTTTAATCCCAGCACTCGGGAGGCAGAGGCAGGCAGATTTCTGAGTTCGAGGTCAGCCTGGTCTACAGAGTGAGTTCCAGGACAGCCAGGGCTATACAGAGAAACCCTGTCTCAAAAAAAAAAAAAAATCTGATCAGAATGTCTGCATTCCTCATTCAGACCCATCGTATCTCCCAGACCCACACTCTGAATGAAAAGCCTGTGAGGTCTGGAACCCCCTACCTTTGGCTTCCCCAGGATGTGAAAATCTTAACCAAAGTTTTGATAACTCTAAGTCACAGGTCACAGCATAACATTCACAGATGTTTTAAGTGTTATTCTCTCACATGGCCATGGAACTGCCATGACACAGGCCTTGCCCCTGCTGCAGGTTCCATCTGTCATGAAAACCTACTTCCTTCCCACTAGCTCCCACTGCAAAGCTCCCATTTTATTTCACTGTTGAACCGGGCCCTGTATGCCATTTAATTAAAGCCCGAGGCACCAAATAATCTATTTTAAAACTAATTCTATAACTAATTTACTTTAAGTAGGTATTGAAGAACTCAATCTGTACTCATAGTAATTGTGACTTTTTAAGATAATGAACTGTAACACAAACTGTATGGTACCCAGAACTTATTACTTGACCCATGTAAGCAGGGGACGGATTTATCTGCATCCTAAAAAAAAATAACCACTGTTGGTCATTCTCTCCCAAGGCAAGAAAGAAGTGAAATAAGTCTGAGCCTGCAGATAGATTTCTGAGCTTTCTGGATCTGACCGAATCTTAAGAATTATTATAAGACTGTGAGCAATTATTATCATTTATCATGTTCATTTTATAATAAGGGAGATGGTGTAAAATGATTAATTAGATGGATCTTATGCACTTCTAGGGAATAGAAAAGAGAAAGACTTTCAAACTATGCTACGACTTCTGAGCAAAAGCATCCTTGGAATATCCCTAACCTGAAGTCATGGTCCTTGGATCCAGTGCATTGGAACGTTGCCTTTGTCAGAGAATTACTGCTCTGTGTAGTCATGGGCCAGGCCAGTAGCACATTGCTCAGTACTGAAAATGCAAATGCTACTTCCTTTCTTATGAGCCTGTCTTACCAAATCTCATCACTTTTCACACAGTCCCTGCAGACTAGGGACTGTCTACCCCTGTGAGTGAATGGCTGGCCAAGGGCTTCAGCTGATTCTAGATGTTCAGCATCTTGAGAAAGTATTTCGTTGAGACCCGTAAAATGTAAAGCACAGGGATGACTTAAATGCTGATAAGTCCTAAGTCCAATTATCATTCAACCTCTACCCCATATTGTGTCAGGAACAGTGCTCAGTGGAAGACTGCTTACCTAGTGTGTGAGGCCCTAAGTTCAACTCATAGCACCACAACACAAGGTAAAGAATGAGCTACCTGTATGTACTGAAAGAGTCATAAATATCTAGAGAGTTCCTCAATTTAAAAATGACATCTGATGAGCTATGATTTTTCAAACTACCAGTGCTTTTAAGTATAATTCATAGATTTTGTAGCCATTATATTGCTTCCTGCTTCCTACCATCAAACTTCTCTCTGCTGCAATTTTAAAACCATCGGGAACAGAAAAAAACTCTCAATCAAAATCTGAAGATGAGCATGATCTCTAGGACCAGGCCCAACCCACCTCTCTGTCAGCACCCTACGGAGAGTCAAGTACACATCAGAAAGGGCTGGCAGATTGGTTTACTTGGAGGCCACTGTCCTCAACCTTCACACTAAGGGACAGTGTCCTGGAGATTAAGAACACAACCACTACCCTAGTTCTCTTTCTGGTGCTGTGGTAAACCTGGAGATCAAAAGGCACCTTGGGAGGAAAGGGCTTATTTTGAAGCACAGCTTACAGACCCTCTGACTGTTCTATTGCGGTGAAGAGACACGGAGACCATTGCAACTCTTAGAAAAGAGGGTATTTAATTGAAGGCTTGCTCACAGGTTCAGAGATTAGTCCACTCTCACCATGGTGGGACACATGAGTGCATACAGGCAGACATGGTGCTGGAGAAGTAGCTGAGAGTTCTAGGCAGAGAGAGAAACTCTGGGATGGGCTTTTGAAACCTCCAAGTGGAGAATAAACACTTTCTCCAACAAGGCCACAACTACTCACCCTATAACCTTTTCAAACAATTTCACTCTCTGGTGACTGGGCATTCAAATATAAATACAGGGTCCTATGGGGGCCATTCTTATTCAAACCACCACATCATCAAAGGAAGATGAAGGCAGGGATCTTGAGACAGAAACTAAAAGCAGATACCAAAAGACGCTTACTGGCTTGCTTCTAGGTTCATGGTCAGCTACCTTACTTATACAACTCTGGACCACATGGCCAGGCCATTGGCATGGTAGGCTAGGCCCTTCTTTATCAATCAGCAATTAAGAGCATGCCCCACAAACATACGCCAGACCAATCCAACAGAAGTTCCTCAGCTAAGTTTACCTTTTCCCTGGTAAAGTTAGTTTGTGTCAGGTTGGCAACTAAAGCTAACACCTACCAAATGCTCAGACCCTGAGAGTACCTCTAGGACAGAGGAAGGCAAACTATATGCTAATGGCTCTGGTTTCTTTAAAAGAAAACTTGAAAAGACTAATTCTTTTTTTTCCCCAGATATGCAAATGAAGATCATCATGGGAAGGGCTGAAGCTGATAAGAAAAAGAACAGCCTCTCCCAACTAGTTGAGGAAAGTAATGAGTTCCATAAAATATTCCAAATTACAGGAAAAGATTGGATCTGAGCAAGGAAGCAAAGGGCTACTCTGAGGATGGGGAAGAAGGGGGTTTACATGCTGAAGGAGAACGAAATATTTACATCTTTTCTATCTAAATGAAGCCACTGCAAGGTTACTCACGGGATCTCAAGAAGAAAAATCAATATTATAATATTGCAACATTCTGCATTCCCTGCAGGGTCAGCAAAAACTGCTTCTGAGGCTGTAGGTACTTTCCAGGCCTAGGAAACCTAGGAGAAACTCTGTCTTAGTAAGTGAGAGCTGTTTCATCAACAATAGCCGTAATACTCTGCCTCTTCTGTATTTAGCTTGAATGCAGCAATTAAGGTGGTAAATGGATTTCTCAATCCACGTCACTGCGGGTCACTGTGGACACTGTGCCTCCCTTCTGAAACACGGCAAGGTAGGATCTGGCTTCTGGGACATCCTTCCAGAGCATGAATGTCCTTTTCTTTTTGAATTAGTAGATTTAAATTAAATGAAGCCACATTGATGCCATTGTTATGTGTAGAAACTCTTTGTATTGAATGACTAAAGACTAGTGCTTTTATTTCAAATCTTGTAGAGTACAAGTTTAAAATCAGCTACGATAGTTTTAACCTCCATGAGGGAAAAAATAAATAAATAAATAAAATAAATAAAGTCTGGCCTCTGTTTTTAAGTCAAAGAGAGTCAATTGGGCTCTTCAGGAACGAGTTCTGGAATGTTCTTGTTAAAGGTACAGTGTTGACATGATCCCCAGGCACTCTGACTTACCCCATGGCTAGCAGGACAAGTGAACCACAATTGTCTAAATACTTGAGATAAAAAGGAAAGGAAGTCCACGGCCTACCTGACCATGCCTGTCAGGAAAGAGTGGTCCACAAGCCTATTGTTTTATGAATTCTGTAAGTGTGACATAGACCACAAGACACACTCTATCTCCGGAATCCCATTTATTAAAGGCAAGTAAATCTTTTCTATATAGATTTTTCACTCAAAATATTTTCCTTTCAGTTTTCATGAATAGTCATTAATTTTCTTTTTATTTTTAACATATTGAAATGTATTCGGTGGTACTTTACTAAAGAGCATGATTTATTTCACAGGTAGGGAAACATACCTTCATTAAATGTATTCATGGATTTTTTTTTCTCTTCTAAGCAACTGCATATTTTCCCTCAGAAAACACATAACTCAATCTCATCACATAGAAAACCTTCCCCTTTCTCAACACACATCTTCAGGCTGACTAGTGCCAGAATTTCTCAGACATATAAATCTGCGGGACTCAAATGTCTGACTTATTTGAAAATGAGGTCTGTTTAGTCTACCAATTAAAATTGCCTTTGACGTTGTAAGGCAGACTTTCTACATCATGTTGTACTTAAAGACTGTGAACCTATGTTTCCCCTGGTCTTGCTTAGCAGTGACAGTGGAAATATGTCATAACATACCATAATAAGATAAGATTTTTCTTTTGTAAAGCAGAGAGCTTGGCCATTCTTTCCTCTGCCTATCATGTTTCAGTTAAATGCTCTGAAACACAAATCAGAATTATAGTCACAATTTCAAACTACAGAATAGTAATTATGGAATATAAGTTGCTTAATTTTTTTTCTTCCACCAAGTTGCCTGTTTAGAGAACTGTTTAATTCTGTTCTATACTCTCAGGGAGGAATACAGTTAAAACCTAAATTATTTGTTGGATTGTCAGATTCCAAGAGTCTTTCGCCATTTGAGAGATTATGCAGTGTCCATGAGACAGGTGACCATGCCACGTGAGTTAGAGAGAGAAGAGGTTTGGTGTTTTTGCAAACTGTTTTTGCTCTAGCGAGTCACATGGTGAGAAATGGGACAGTTCAGTAAAAGGCCTCCAGAGGATGCACGTTTGTGTGCCACAAGCAGGGTAGTCATCTGCAAACCATGCTTCCTTCCCTAGAGACAGCATCACCCTGTTCTAGGCTAGGAACTTGAAGGGAAGATCCAGACCAGGCTCTGCTTCCCAGCAATCTTCTGTCCTTCTCTGCCTGCTTCAGCACCTTTAGTCATGCCTGATTCTTTCCGAGGTGCTGGGGAATTGAACTCATGCCCTCCTGTTTGTGCAAGATGCTCTATCGCCCCTTCAGTCATCAGCTCAGCACCATGGACCCCTGTATTTTCTCCACTTCCTTCCCTTGCATCTCATCAGTGTGTCTGGTATTTCACCACCATTTTATGTGACACAATTACCTCTGTGGCCAAAAACGCAAAAGCTTCATTGACAGGCTATCCTAATGAAAGCAGAAAATCTGGCTGATAGATGCTTGCCCAGAAAGCAGAAAAGCAGTATCTTTGACTTTATCTCCAAAGTCCTGGTCTTCCGAGACTATAGAGCCTAGTCATAAGCACAGGTACTTAATTACTGAGACAGATGACATACCCACAACCAAACATACTGCGCAATCCGTTTGTCTTCCGGCTAAGCTGTCTCTGAGTTGAATTATTTAGTTTTCATCATTTTTGATTTTGTAAAGGTTAGATGTTAGATGCTGATAGTAATATTAGAGGGGATGAAGAAATCAATCTTTTAGTCATTCCGAAACTGAATGAGAAACACAGTTTGTCAAAGGTGGCCTAGTAAAGTGTCACCTTTCCTCCAGCCCTCAGAGGGTACACTTCAAAATTATAAGTTTATCTTAGTATTTACCCAGGGAAGCTGACACTGAGAATTCTCTAGAATCTTGGTACATAGGGAGCAGCAACGGCCATTCTGGTTGTTCGTTCATGCCCATTCATGCACTTCTTCATTCATCTGTTCATTTGCAAGCATCCGTCCGACAGATGTGTGGGCCCGGAAGGCTGCAGGGGGAACGAGGGCTCCAGTTGTCGTTTCAAGGTCAAATAGGCACTTTCTAGGTGCCACAAGGACACAGGGAAGGATTTTGGGTGGAGAGAATAGCATCTGCAAAGGGACAGGGCACAGCAGGGAAGGTTGGGGTAATTCCAAGTAGATAGGATTGATGGGCCATCAAGTGCCAGGTTAGGGACCAGAGGGAGATGCGCCTGGAAAGAGACAGTAGAAGCCAGACAGTAAAGAGCAGCTTGTGCTACACAAAGAAATGAGTAAGATCATCGTGGCCTCGGAGGGGTAAGGTTTGAGGCAGTGAGAAGTGTTTAAAAACTGTTGCTGGCAGCAACAGGATCAGTGGTAGGAATCTGACTTTCTGGAACATTTCAGTACACGAAGTAAGTGCTGATTCTTATCTCAAGATCACCATCAGTTCAGGCTCTGGGTCCTCCCATGTGGGCTCTGACCACTATCCACAACTTTTAAGTTGAGGGCCACATGGTGCAAGTGCTTCATCTCAACGACATGCTGCTAACCTGGACGGATACACAGCAGCCACGTGAGTCAACTGACAAGAGTTCTGGGACGAGCCATGCAACTGTTCTACATTTACAGAATAGACTGTAAGTATCTTTCACATACTAACACTGAGATAATTCCAGCAATGCTGGCTCACCTTTCTCAGTGGGCAGGGGTGAATTCTCCAATGAAGTAACCAATTACAAGGCATGAAAAGTTACTCACTGCCCTTTGTTATGGGTTTTGAGTTCCCGGGTAAGAGCTGCTTGATCCTTCTGAAAACATTACACTGCTGCCTCATCCATAGCTTCCACCAAGCATCAATGTTGATGCAAATGATAGAAGCTCTCTCTTCTCCCTCCCTCTCCATTTCCCTCTCCTTCTCCTTCTCCTTTCCCCTCTCCCTCCCCTTCCCCTCTGTGTGTGTGCCTGCCTGTTAAGCCCACTATCTAACAGGAAAACACACAGTATACAACCTGAGCTATTTGTGTGGTGAGAAAGAAGAGCTATGTGCAGATGCTAAGAAGCCAAGTTACATGAACATCGTGCCCCTCAGGGGTTCAATAGAAAATGATTCTGCTACCAATGCCAATCCCTGTTGTGACTGTAGTAGCAACGAATCTTACATTAGCCTTTCCAGAAACTTCTATTTGACCACCAACTAAGAGTTTATTCTCTGAATTTCATCTCCCATCACGACAATACCACTGAAAACCATCAAGCTATTCTGTGTCCTCTCGTGTGCATGCCAGTTACACATCCTTCCTCTTCTCCATCTATAAAATGGAGAAGGGAGTATAGAAAGGTAGCCATTGCTACCAGTGTCCCCACCTCATAGGAAACCTCATTGGAAGCTAAGAATTTCCTCATCTGTGGTCAGCCAAGCAGATGGTTTGCCGCCAAGAACAGGCATGAGAGACTGTTCAGTTAAGCTCCAAGTTCTCAGGACATCCTGGAGACATTTCAGCAGTTTAAAGGTGGAATTAAAGGAAAAAGGGCATTGAGACAGTGACCCAAACAATAGCTATGTTATAAACTGCTAAAAAGCTACTCTCTGTGAAAAGCAGCTACAACTTTGGACAATTTCTTTCAGCTCAGCTGAGGAGAGCTGAAGGACCAGCAGGAAGGCTTAATCGGAGGTGCCCACCCTAGAGATGTACTCCATAGCAAAAGGCTTTCTCTTTCATGCAGGCATCAGTGTAGGGGAGAGTGTGGGTGGAAACCATATGCTTTTGTGTAACAGCAGAAATAAAATCCCACTCCTTTGTCACAGCCGGCTCCTCCCAGCTCTCTTTTCATAAAAGTCTGTTTTCAGAAAAGGTTCCAGGGGGATACTGACGGGAGACCTTTCCCTTCCAGGATTGAATCCAAGAACATGGTTGGAGGGAGGGTGGCTGAAGAATATCTTAGCTCACTTTGATGGATCTGTAGAGTGGTTATTTAAATGGGCTGTTGTTCAAGGCTTGTCTGGGATGTCTACAAAACATGACAGAATTCTCTATCTCCCCTGAATTCCCACCCCCCTTTTTTGGGTCAGTTATGAGGATATAAGCTTTCCTTTTTAAAGTAAAATAAATCACACAGAAAAAGCTTTTATGAGACCTGTCTATAAACTGAGAGTAAGTAAGAGAGTGAGGTAGGGAAGACTGTCTGTCTGACAAGCAGTCATTACTTGGAGAACATTCATGTCACCAGTCACACGCTGATAGCTGCAGAGCACTGCTCTCCATACTTTGCTTTTCCTGGAAGAAGTTTGCTAATTATCTCAGAGGAAAAAAAAATGATTTCAAATCTTTGGCTAAAAATTCAATCTTCTCCAACTTCATTTTACTTCAGATTAATTTGCCAGAGGATGAGTTCCTTAACAAACTACCCTCCGGAATGTAAGGAACTGGTACTGGCAGGCAGCTCTTCTGTCAGACCTAAGTACTTCCGCTTCAAGGAGAGACTCCTTCCGGCTACACAAATAGCAGCAGCACTCCTCTGCCAGGGATTCTGGCTGGAACCAACACATTCGCTGAGTGTTCCTCCAGTGAAGCCTCATCCTCCCAGTGCCCTGCAGGAAGCTGTTGTCCTCACAGGGGCCCCAGTGCCCTGCAGGAAGCTGTTGTCCTTACATGGGCCCCACAGCTGCATCTGTGTGGCAGTTCTCAAGTGTGGGGCTTATGAACCTTAATCTGGAGTTACACATTACAACAACTCCCTCAAGGCAAAGATTTTCCAAGTCTGGTCTCAGTAATTTTTTTTTTTACTTATCCATTTAATATTCACAAAGTACAATGGAAGGAGAGGCCCTTGGTCTTGCAAAGATTATATACTCCAGTACAAGGCAATACCAGGGCCAGGAAATGGGAGTGCATGGGTTGAGGAGGGGGGGTGCATAGGGGACTTTAGGAGAGGAAACTAGGAAAGGGGATAGCATTTGAAATGTAAATGAAGAAAATATCTAATAAAAGTTTTTTTTTCAAAAAAGATTCACAAAGTATAAGTATGACTAACTTTTAGCTACTTCAGCCCCGCATACTGATTTTTTGCCATTCTTGTAATTCAGGCAAAATAACTTTTTCTCAAAATAAGAAGTTGGTGGAATAGGGTTTTACTTCTTGCTTCTTCCCAAAATTCTACTTTTTAAGTAACCTGAACTTTTTAGAACGACAGTATCCTGGAACCATGTCCCACCACTGGAAGATTGCCTTGAAGACTTCAGACTGCCTTGAAGAGATATCTGATAAAAGCAATTTGTAGGCACAAGAATTTATTTTGGTTCACTGTTGAGAAGATAGAGTGCAGGAACAGCATGGTGACTGTAACTCCACCCATGACACTGGGAGCTGGTGGATCATTACAGCTCCTTGAAACAGAAAAGAGAGAGAGCTTGAACCATAAACAAAGTAGAACTGAACCCTCCAGGTTAATCCCTCCTCTAGCAACCTTCAACCGTGCCTGTCCTATTTTACTTAAATTCCTATTGTTGTGAAGAGATACAATGACCAAGACAATTTATAGAGGAAGAAGTTCATTGAGCTTACAGTTTCAGAGGGTAAGTCCTTGACTGTCATGGTGAGAAGAATGGCAGCAGGCAAGCAGGCAGGTATGGTGCTGGAATAGTTGCTGAGTAACTTACATGTTAAAACAATAACCACAAAGCGAAGAAAGACACTCTGCATGGTATGGGCTTTGAAATCTTAAAGCCCACTCCCAGGGCCAACCTCTTCTGAAAAGGCCACATATAATTATTCCCAAAAAGTTCTACCAGCTGGGGATCAAGCATTCAAATATGAGCCTATTGTTTCCATTCTTAGTCGAACTTCCACAAGTTTGTTTCTTGTTTCACAAGAACTTTATAGAGGCTCTACACTCTCCTCAGAACTGCCGCACCAGCTTAGGAGCAAATGTTCCAACATTTCCATTGACATCATAGAAGGAACCAGTACAGTTTTTCACAGCATGGACCAGTGAACTTGCTAGTGGTAGGCCGATCATGCATTCAGCAGTGGTAAAGCACTTACTTAGCAAAATATGAGGCATGTTGGATCTCCAGGACTCGAATTAAAAAGTACATAATAAATGTACATAAGTATCCTTACAGGAGCAGGCCACCAACTCTAAAGCGTAATGGCTCAACAGAATAAGGTGTGACTAACAGAAGAAATCCTGCAGTTTCATCCCCTCTCCCTTGGATCCCACACCATCTTTTTTGACAGTCCTAAAACAACACCATTTAATAATGTATAACTTAAGTTAACAAATCTTTTGAATGAAAAATATTTTTGTCCTGTTCTTAATCATTCAGGGATCCTAGGATTACTTTGAGAATCTGATGAGAGTTAAAGATCTTTTCTCCAACTTAAATCATTCTATAGAGTATTGGTGAGAAATGCAGCCTTTGTTTCATCAGATGTTTTCTCCCCGTACATAATTGGGAGAAGTGCAGTGACAGAGAAGATGGATGGCAAAGAGACAGGGTACTGGGTGAATGAGTTTCAGGAACAGCCAGTGCAGTAAGAAGAAAGGACAGAGAAAAAAATGAATCGGCCTCATACAACTTTCAGAACCAAGTCGGCACGCACCGGATGTGTTTCTCAAGAAGCTCCATTGTCTGGATTCTTTATCCCGTTTTACAATTAGAAAGTTTTCTATCCTCTATCCACCACATGGCCAGTCTTTGCTGTATCAGCATGTTTCAGTCCCTGGTAAGGTCAATCTCAAACAGTCAGAAAGAATATGACCACATGATCAACATAGCCGTGGCTAGACCAGATGTCGGGAAGTCATTGCTTTTAGTGGCAACAGTCTGTGCACGTTAGCAAGGACCAGTCTATTGAAGGGGAGCACGGTGAACACCTCCATGGCCTTTGTTTCCTAGACATTGTTGACATTGGCAGGGTGGTAGACAGTGGCAGTGTGATACTTACTTTATTTGTTAAGAGAAGCTTCTTCAATACAACAAACATCATACTTTTATGATTTTTGATGAGGTACTGAAAGACCCACAAAGTCTGGTGCTTCTTTTTTCATACACTTTTCAGACTCACAAAAATTAATTAACCAGAAAGCCATTTGAAAAAGCTCAGAAAGCTGGACATTCTAGAAAGACATACCCAAATGCTGGCATCATGGCCTTAGCCCTGGTCTTGAAACGCGGGTCATTTCTGTTCTCATATTGTCTAATGGTACCAGAAGCTTCTGTTTCTTCCTTTAAAGATGTGGACTTTTGAAAAGAATTTTACAAGTTCAAAGAAGTGCGCACTGCAACTCTGCTGCCCTGTGATATGTTCCGCCTTCCCTGGCCAGTGGCAGCTGAGGGCCTTTCAAAGACAGAATGGATTTGATTTTACATGCAGAACGAATGAACAAAAAAAAAAAAAAAAAAAAAAAGGACAAAGTGGCTGGAGGCAGCAGCTTAGAAACCTGTGCCGGGAGCTGGGCAAAGACGGACATGCAGGTGCCTCTGTCCCAAAATCCTAACCCATGGTGGTTGAGTATATGAACTGTAGGAATAAACCCAGCAGGGCATGAAATGAAGAGAAAACAAGCAAAACGGTGTGTGAACTGGCGAGCCCCATCTGGCTTAGATCGCCACTGGGAAGCAGAGATAGTCAAAAGGAATGGATATGTTGGGAGGAAAAGCGATCAAGACACAGATGTCACAGAGGTGTCACATCTATTTAGACAGACTGTAATCTTTTTCCCTCTTTACAAAAAAAAAAAAAAAGGAAGAAAGAAAGGACAAAACACTGATAGAGTGGATAGTTTGATATCCACTCTGAAACTATCAATTTAACAGTCACTGAAGCACGGAGTAAGGAGATGTCAGTTTTCCAGCCTTCAGGCTTGCTCAATGTTCCACCCATCAAAGAACTGGAAATTGTAGAGAGGGAAGGATGGATGCAAGTTTCTAAGAGGGATAGAAAAAAAGGAGAAAATGCATCAGATTGATCTTTGCAATGAAGGAAAGCCTAAGAAAGGGGATTAAAAAGTCCAGAGCCTTCCGTGCCATAATTAAAGGGGCCGCCAGTCAAGAATACATTTGGAGGAATGGAGGCTCTGTTTCTTCCTCTTTGAGCTAAAATTGCTTTGGTTCATGTATAACTACAGCTCCTGGGTTTTATTTCAGATTGACAATGATAAAATGCTCCCCAGCCTGTCATTCAGAACAGAAAGCCATAGACAGTTAGGACAAATCGGACTAAACAGCTCCTGGAAATGTAAGAGTGGGCCCGGTTGTTTGCAAACAAGCAAGCCATGGCCATCACTTGGCAAGTGGCAAACAGGGACAAAGTTGCCATCTTCCTCTGCAGACACTGCCTGGTGACACGCTCCTTACATTCTAGTGCTCACAGCAGGATGCCCAAATCCTGAAAGCAAGGAAACAAATCAAGATTTCAGATAAATCTCCTGTGTACTCTGATCACAAAATGGCAGCGGAAGCCAGCGTCAGGGAAGAACATTCCAGGCTGTGGGAAGAGCCCATGCAGAACTGCAGAGGAGAAATTACACTGGTTACACATGTGACCAGTAGCCACAGAAGCCTTTGAGTGGAACAGAATGAACAAGAGATTCAATCCAGGCCTCTGTGACTTCCTGGGAGGAAGAATCTCAGACAGAGCAGAGCCAGGAAGCAGATGGTGCAAGGCTTTGCAAATCCTTGACTCAACTCTGCTCTGTCCTATAGAAAGTCATCACAAGGTTTTACATGGAAGAAGACAGAAACGACACACAGTTTTAAATGGATCATTCTGGTTTGCTCAATTAAAAATAGACTTTAGTAGATATGGGTAGAGCAGGAAACCCCGTCGGGAAGCTAGAAAGCAGTCGAGGTTAAGAAGGATGGTGGCTCAGACTGGGGGTGGTTTTAGTCCCAAGTCTCGGGACAGCACTCGGGAGACTATTGCTGTGTAACACTGACTGTGCTCGTTAACTGCTTTTTCACCCTGCAGACCCTCTATCCCCACTGGAGCTGTCTTCTGTGCTTCTTTGGATATCATGGGAATGGCTAGAGTCAGCCTACAAACCCCAGGTATCTGGCTCTCGGACCTTAGCGGGTGACACCACAGGTTCTCATTTTCCGTCTGCCATGGGCTCTGCTTCCCTCTGCCCCTGCATGCTAAGCTGCACAGCTTGTTTGAAGCAACTGTCCCACCTTCTGACTCCATAACGGTTCTTTTTTTTTTTTCCTTTCTCACTAACCAGGGTTCACGACGCTCCTGTTAGCTTTTTCTTCTTTTCCCCAGGTCTGAGCTTAGCAGCAACTGCATCTTAATCATAGTGCAGTTCTCTCCATGGGCTTTGTTGGAGCTGGCCCTTATTTTCTGTGTCTTTGCGCAGCGATCAGTCTTAGTCGGGGGGATGCTTGCCTGGACCTACTGAGCCTGCTGCAGTGGGGGGTCAGAATGCCAGCATTCATTAATTCCTTCCCTTCCGCCCCCACACTCTCCTTTGTCTGATTTCTTTCTCCTCCCTTGTTTGAAATGGTCCTGAATTTCTCTTTTCCTCTTTCTTTTCCCTTTGAACCTCGGACCGTTTCTGCTTATTCATGTCTCTCACCTCAAAAATATATTTGTTAACCTTCATCCCAACCTTTCTCTGCAAGGACTAGACTGGTCTATTCATCCACGAGCAATTGGCAAGGTGGCTAGATAAGTGAGTGTCTCCATCCACCGTGCTCTCCTATGAATGCCTCTTATCAACATCAGGAGCCCTTCAAAAAAAAAAAAAAAAAAGGCAGCTTACAGACTTAATGGCAGGAGCCCAGTGAATGGCTAATATCACCGTTTATTCTCTGGAGGGGATTAAGGACAGCACAATAGCATTCCATCTAGAGCTCTGCAGTATGTAGTATCACCTTTCCAAAATACACTTTTAAGCTACAGAGAAAAATAACAAGGTTTCTGAACAACCAAAATATCTAATAAAGCCCAGGCTCTAAGGCTGAGACCCTTGATTCACCTGAAGACCACCCGCAAGCACTCATCGCCAGGCCTTTGTGCACAGTTTCCACATCACCCTAGAGGGTGGGAAGCTGATTTCTAATGCCATTGCTAGTGAGAAAGACCATATTTGAAGGAGGGGCATATCTTACCTTAGGCAGGAAAATATACAGTAATGAAAAGTTCCAGGACCAAGTGTGAAGGTTAGTGAGTTGTGGATCTCACACAATGAGCTGGATAGGGCAGGGGATTTATGGCCGCCAGAGTTCTGTCATAGCAAAGCATGCCTTAGCTATGAATGGTGACATTTTGGCAATGTGGACCTGATAAGCAGAGGAGAAAAAGCTGGAACAGTGACCACTGGAGATTATTAATCTAGATTATTTAATCATCTGGAAATGAATGCGCCCTGTGTTTTGTAGACCCTGAAGACATACTCCAGACCTTTTCTCTCTGAGCCTCAGTCTGGGCCACTATCTTCACAGCTGGCCACCACCTCCAGAGGTAGGAAAAAAATTCTCTAGGGCCCTTGTGTGTGCACCATTTGGTCTGCTAGAGTTTGGCAACAACGCTGACTACCAACACAGAACACCATGATTTCTGCCCATGGTACAACTACCTCTTCAAACTCAGCCAGTCCTGACTGGGAACCCACTGTAAGCAAAAGACTGTTCCTTCAGGAGCTGCTCCATGGTAACGGCATTGGGTCCTTCCTCCCTGTAGCCTATGGGATGACATCGCTGCCTCCATTTTATCAGAAGCACTAACATTCAGCAGGCAACTGCAGCAGAGGTAAAGCCGACAATCAGGTCTGTTGGTGTGAAGACTGTGCCTGATGCATCATGACTGCACCAGAGTACAGGCAGACACAGTGCCAGTTTGCGTCAAGAACTGCCACATACGCTGTATGTCACACTCTTCCAACTCAGACCGCATTTTATATTTTGTTTGGTTTTGTTCAGGGCCAATGCTGTGTTTCTGGATATTTCCCAGAGCTCTGTTGCTAATGAAAATGTCCCAAGTCCAAACAACCACGACACAGGTGTTCAGAGTTAAAGGTGAAGAAAAGTAACTCAGTACTTCTGAACTGGACTGACGTAGCTCTCAGCTGCACTTAGCAAAGCCAGTGTTCAGCCAAGTCTCATTTCTGGTGAGCCTCTGATAGAACTTGAATGTGGAATGTGCTCTAAAGGCCAACACGTGGTGCCCAGATGGGGACGCTATAGAGAAGCAGAGGCTTTAAGACATAGAACTTCATAAGAAGTCTGTGTGCGCCCATGGAGGGTTGTTGGGATACCCACCACTTCCTGACCGCTATGAGGTGATTGTGTTCTGTCCAGTGCTTAGAGGATAGCATGGTACCTCAGCACAGGCCACAGTCAAGTCACCCTGGATGGGAACCAATAAGCTTATGAGTCACACCTGCCCCTTTAGAAGCTGATCATGTTCAGGATTTTGTTGCAGCAACAGAAAGCTAAGTAACGGGGATTGTTCTCCAATGCTCTCTCCATGACTTATCCTAGATGAGAAGGAGGCATAGGATGTGAGATGCCAACCTTGACTGATGTAATGATGTTTCATTTGCTCACTGGAGCCTACCTTTGTTTGTATGCTAATCAAGGCCAACTGTAGTAGTAAAGCCAATGCATATCCACAGTGCTGCACTGTAGTAACTTCCCCTTCCCTACCTGCAGTCGGAGTTTTCCTAAAGCGTTTGAATGAATGATGTCAGTTTTTGAAGCTGTTGTAAGCACTATGAGAGAGGCAGAAGGAAGGAAGGTGGGAGGGACCTGACTATACGGGAATCTTAATAGATTCCCGTGTGTGGAGCACATATCCACGGTTGAGCATTTCTCATATGCCACTCTAGAAATTACATCCTTGGGGATAACCCAGTTGGGCATTGTCTGCATTTCCTCCTCTGCTCTTATATCTTCTTCCACTGTAATGGATAATGCCTTCAGCCTCCTGCATGGTTTACTCGGCTTAAAGCTCCAATTATTCACATGCTTGTAGAACAGCTGTTTTCTTCGCCTCCTGGCCTTAAATCATACGTTCGAAATATTTCTAAAGTTCCAGCATGAAGCGGTTATAGATTCACCTTCTTGAGATGCATGCCAGAAATCATGTATGTTTGCTACCATATTCCCGAGGAACATGGTATCCTTCCCAGTAAGGACGACTTCCCTAAGGTTGGTCACAGAAGAAAGAAGAAAATGAGGGGTGCCATAGAACAGACACTATTTTCAATTGCAAGGGAAACAGAAGGACAGGCCATGCATTTCTTTTTAAATTTTAATGTATATGAGCATCCTGCTGCTGACACACCAGAAGAGGGCATCAGATCCCATTACAGATGGTTGTGAGCCATCATGTGGCTGCTGGGAATTGAACTCCTGACCTCTGGAAGAGCAAACAGTGCTCTTATCCACTGAGCCATCTCTCCAGCCTGTGGCCATGCATTTTTTAAAGCCATCACATCAAACCTACCTAGAGTGCTTCCTGACCCCTCAGACTTGCTCATGAATGATAACAGATACTCCCTTTTGAGCTTGGTGATCACGAATCTGAAAGAGACAGAGGAATAAAAGATAGCTAAGTTGGGGGTCTTAATCAATGTTAAGAAGTCTCTGGGCTGCTAAGAGTGAGATTGGCAAATGGACAGAAGAGGAAACATGGGTCAGTCCCTTTCTGCACTTGGGGGCAGGTCAAGAACACAGGCTTCACTGGATATCCGTGGACTTTTTATTATAGCAAAGGGATGGCATGGCTAGTGGAAGACGGAGAAGGTTCTTTGTAGAGAAGACAGAGGCAACATGGAGTTGATAATTGTAGGAAGCCATGCATTTTGGTCTGGGGAAACATGAGGAATGACCAGACCTTATAATACATAAGCTCTTTGGACTGGGCTCTATTACCTGAGAGGGACTCTTCCCAGAAAAGCTCCCTAAGTCACTACAGTTAATGCAGTTGAGAAGACAGCCCTCCATTGCTGCTAGTGGTGGCTTTGAGGGACATTATGAGAGAGTTGCAGAGCTAGAGAAAGTTTCCAGCTAGGAAAGAAGGCTGATATCTGTCCCTGATCACTGACTTTACTTTCAGGAACAGGAAGCAAATGGAAAAGAGCAAGTTCCTTCCTGTCTCATCCCACTATCACCCCCTGGAGTCCTAAGGACAAAACCTAGATGTTTTCAATGCAATGCTCATTGAGTCATTTAGTGTTACCTGCATGTGCATGATTGTAGGACCATCTTACTAGAGTGTGGATCTCATCTCTGGGCTGGAATCCCTGAAGAACAATGACTCTCCTTGGCTATGCTAGCAGCTGTCAACTATCAGACTGGGGGCGGAACTTCATGAGCCCCACCCACCCCCTCATCTCTTCTGGCTCTTTTGCCTTTACCTTATGACCCCCTCATCAACTCCAGGATTTCAGCAGCCTTGACCTTGTATTTACGTGTGCTGTACCAACACTGTGAGCTGATCTGGGCAACTTCAATGCCTGTCCTATGTATTGTTTCGCTATCATACTTAAAACATACAGAGGTAGCATACATAAAGGAGAAATTTGGTGAATGGGAGAGGAGTTGGAAGGGAAAGCGTGGCTCGTTGCACATTATATGCATGCATGCATATTAAATGGAATTTTTAAATAACTTAATATAATGTGCTATTCCCTACAAAATAGCAGGTTTGGGGAGAGCAAAATCAACTGGGGGTATATTTTTTTCATTTTGAAATGAAAACACAAAAATAAACAAAGATAAACTGGCTAGAAAGGTGGCTGGGAAGAGCCCTCACTATTTCCTGGTGTCAGCTGACTGATGTGGTGTAAATACTCACACTTTGACCAACTACAAGCTATCCACCACTTGTCATTGCCTGGGGCATTAGGGGAAAAAATGTCAAAAACTGATTTTCCCTATGCCGGTAGGAGTTAGCTTCTGCAGTGTTAGTGGGTGGAGAAGAATGAGAGGTGGTGACTGAAAAGGGCCTAGAAATAAGAGTTATAATTTCAGTCACAGGAGGGAGGGACACAACACTTGTCGGGAGAACAGAAAGCCCCTGGAAAACAGTGATGAGCCAAGAGAGAGAAGGAAGATAGAGGCCCCCAGTGACAAGCCATAAGCAGCCATCTACCTGACAGACCAGCGCAGTAAACTGCCTGACCTACTTTATGGAGGATAAGCATTTTGCTCTCCCATTGTCGATCCTAATATTTTCTATATAGTGCCTAGGAAAATAAATTGTATCTGTTCAAACTTCTGAAGCTAAGACGTGAATTTTATATGAGAAATGAGGCATATGTATAGCTTCCATTTTTCAGTCCAGAGATCAAATGCTTTTTCCTGTGACTTTGAGAGATGTCTCCTTTCTTTGTACTGAGTAGGCTAATAGTACAAATAAATTTATTCTGTGCTGTTTCTGATACATGGTGTGACAGCCCTATGCAGTCTATTGCTAATGGCCTTGTTCACAAGCTCGAGTCTGGTAAAATATTAAATTCAGCTATAAAATGACTACATTAAAAATTGAATTAATAATGATTAGAATTAAGTATTAACCATTCGATTTAATTTAAAAATAAATCCATAGACCTTTAAGTCTCCTTATGGAGAAAAATAAACAGAGTTAATAAGCTTGACAAATATTTAATAAATATTTAAATTCACACGCACACCCTATATGGAGAAGATAAAAAGTTAAAATTTGATTATCATGTGTTACAAAACAGTCTGATGCCCTGCTTTTATGGTGTCCTTGAGTTGAACTAGAAAGCCAGTGTGGAATAAGCCTGTGTTTTCAAAGAGAACGCATATAAACTAGAATCAAGACTCGGTTCACATTTTCAAGAAACCAGCGAGGGCTAATCATTTACGATGCTTTAGAATGGAAAGCAAAGGGTCGGGGCGCTGGTGGTTATTAAATATGTGGCATATTGCATTCCAGCACAAACGCCTGAGCACACCCAGAGCGGGAGCAGCCACAGCTGCAGCCACAGAGGCGGGAGAGAGAGCCTGGTTCTGCTGCAAACCACGCAGTATTAGCCTCCTTCTGCAGGATCGCTTCGTGCATACTCTGCCACCTTGTGTGATGTGTATATACTACACCCAAAACATCTTCAGTCCTTGTTCCATTAGCCCTGCACATACCGCTTCGCACAGGAGAGAGAGAGAGAGAGAGAGAGAGAGAGAGAGAGAGAGAGAGAGAGAAAGAAAGAGAGAGAGAGAGAGGAGTCCTATTTCAAGGGCTAATAAATCATTTATGAAGCAAAAGGAGCTGATTTTACTTTGTGGAGACCGTTACCTTGGGAGCCTTAGCTAACGGTGCAGGCACAGAGACATGAACTCCGTGTGTTTGGTCCATGGTACTCAGAGGATGCTCACCCGAGGGCACCTTGGCACAGATTTGAACAGGAGAATAGAGGAACACCACACTAATCCCAGGTCTCTAAGAACAAGGTCTATAGCCAACTGTTCTTGTCAGTATTCCACATGCCTTACCCATCATTGTGCAGGCATTGAGGCCAGCTCCCTCCCTCATAGACTTTCTGTTTTTATGACTCTGCTTAGTAACCACAGCAGGAATTTGGAACGAGACATAGCAAATGACTTCTCTGACCCCTCTGACTCAACATGGGAGAATGCAGCTAGCAGCCAAAAGCTGATGGTGCTAGGAAGTTAGAGACATGAAATGCTGAAGCCACGGAGCTGGGTAACGTTTAATCCCCCAGACCATGCACTCTGAACAAATTTGACTGACAGCAGGCCAACTGTCTTTAGGCTTGTCGGTATGATCTGTTTGGGCAAAGGACTGTACTGAATATACACCAGTTCCAAAGTCCAAATTAGATGCAATTTTTATCATTTCTAGTTCCTGAACGCCATCTTAAACACTACAGGACTGGAGGAGTGTCTGCTTAAATTGCTATACTTGGGGAAAAGTGATCATTTTTAATAATAGCATTTTCCCTGTAAGAGCTGTCATTTCTCTTTCATTTCTTTATCTAAAATCCCATCACTTACTCTGACCACAAGGAGATGCAGTGTCAACATTTCAGAGAAGCCTGCCTCTGAAGAGATGGCCCCAGAGGGGCTGTTACATTTGCTGGGCCTTGGCTTGGATATTCATTCTACTCCTCCAATGAATCTTCAAATGATCTCAACAGCAGTGTACAGGAGATAACAAAGCTCACTGTGGTAAACTTCGTGTGCATACGGTCAATAACATAGAAAACGTGCAGCACTTCAGAGGCACATATCAGGTATCACTCCTAACATTATAAATGACATTAGGTCAAATGCAGTTAGAAAAGAGATCAGGCAGAAGACATGGTGTGCTTTGAATGAGAAATTCCCTACCCCATCCCACCTGCCCACTCCACCCCACCCACCCACCTGTACCCCATGCCACAGATATACTAGGCTCATGTATTTGAATACTTGGTCCCAGTTGGTGGCACTGTTTGGGGGAGGTTATGGACCCTTAGACATGGCGCCTTGCTGGGGCATATGTACTTTGGGGCAGACTTTGAAGGCTCACAGCCTTGGAGGGCTTCCTTTTCTGTCTCTCTGCTTCCTGCTCATAGATGAAATGTGAATAGCTAGCTTTCTGCCCCTGCTGCCATACCCTGTTATTGCCAAGCATTCTCTCCCATGACCGATTCTATCCCTTTAGCATCATAAGGTGAAACAAAACCTGTTTTTCTTAATTTGCTTTTCTCAGGGTATTTAGTAATAGCATCAGAAAGGTAACTAATATAGAAGATAATATTAAGTGTAGTATGTAACCTGAGACAAAACTCTATGATCAAGCTTTATGCTTTGCTATGTTTGAGAAAATGGTAATTTTCTTTTAATTACATTTGCATAAATTCATTAGCAAGAGCTTAAAAGGGATATTATTGTATATGTGGTATCTGAATGAGGATGACTACTGTAGGCTCATAGATTTAAATGCTTGGTCCTAAGTTCATGAAACTGTTTGGGAAGGATTAGGGGGTGTGGCTTCTTGGAGGGAAGTGTGTTACTAAGGCATGGCCTTTGAGATTTTAAAAGCTTACTCCATTTACAGTTTGTTCTCTCTCTCTCTCTCTCTCTCTCTCTCTCTCTCTCTCTCTCTCTCTCTCTCTCCCTCCCTCCCTCCCTCCTACTTTCTAATAGAGATGTATTCTCTCAGCTACTGCTTAAGTGCCATGCCTCCTGCAATGATAGTCACACACTCACCTTCTGAAACTCTAAGGACCAAAATAAGCTCTTTCTTCCATAAGTTACCTTGGTCATCATGTTTCTTCATAGCAATAAAAAAGTAATTAAGACAGAAGTGGGAACCAGGCAGTAGGTTATTGCTGTGATAGACCTGACTATGATTTTTTTTTCTTTTGAGAAATGTGAAAGATTTTTCAGACTTTGGACTAGAAAAGCAGCTAAATGTTGCGAGCAGGATTTAATGGGCCATCCTACTAGGAGCTTGGAAGACAGTAGTACTGAGAGTCATGTGGGCTATAGAGACCCAGCTGAATCATTTCAGAGGGGAATAATATTAGCAATTGTGCTAGAGACAATTCTTGTAGTATTTTGGCAATGAATGTGACTGCTTTTTGCCCTTCTTCTAAGAATCTGCCTGAGGCTAAAATGAAGAGTTTTGAACTATTTCCCTTGACAAAGGAGACTGTAAGACAGCCTGATATTGACTCTGCTGTGTGGTTATTTGTGAGCACTCTTCTGTAGGTATATAATGAAAAGAGAGAACACAAGCCTAAAAAAATGCAAAATGTAGAGTTAGAATAGAAAGAGAATATTAGAATACTTAATATTGGAGCCTTAGTTTGTGCAAAACGAGATAAAGAGAAATCAAATTAAGGGATTGAAGTCTACAGAAGACTCAGCCCAGATAATCCTGCAACTTGTGAAAAGAAAAGGCCTATGGGATTATTGGTTCCTAAAGAGCAACAACAAATCAAAGCATATACAAATATAATTCAAGAAGAGGGCAGGTTCCATTCCAAACACCCAAAGAAACTTGGTAGTATTGGCCACACGGTTCTGGTTTTAGCATCATGAAGGATACAGAACTAAATGGGTTGTAAAGTCTTTCTACGAAATTAAGAAAGGCCACAGAGGCCTGCCATGTGGCAGAGGAGTCCCTCCATGGTGGCTCAGAGAGATCATTGTATACAGCTGTGAATGTGAACCCTGGATTGTGTTGGAGACTGCAGATGTGCCTGATGCTGAAGCCATGGAATACCTGCCAACAAGAACTCCCTACAGAGAGTGGAACCAGCCCAAGGGAAGTGTGCTGGAGTCAGCAAAGCTGGGAGAGAAGAACTAGCAAAGTCCTGTGAGATCAGATATAGAACTAAAGGACTTGGAGTTAGCTCTGCTGGGTATTATCCCTGCTGTATCAAATATTTCCTCCCTATGACCCTATTCCTCCTCCTCTTTGGAATAATATGTGTTTATATATGTTTATATGTGTGTTTATATATAATATGTATATTTATATATACACATATATATGTGCGTGTGAGTGTTTACATATATACATATAATACTATAATATTATATAATAGAATGGGGTTAATAATATTATATATATTAGATAGATAGATGATAGATAGATAGATAGATAGATAGATAGATAGATAGATAGATAGATAGATATAAACTGTGCCATTGTATGTTAGAAGTGTAGAATATGCTTTTTGTTTTCTAGGGAGTTATAAGAGACTTTTGTGAAACTGTTGAGACTGAAAGACTATAGAGTTTTAAAACTAGACTAACTGTATTGCTTGCTTTATGACATGGCTGCAAGTCTATAGGTATCAAGGAGTAAACTGTGGTGGTTTGAATGAGAATTGGCCCCAGAGGCTCATATACTTGAATGCTTGGTTCTCAGTCGATGAAACTGTTTGGGGAGGATAGGAGTCATGGCCTTTTACAGGGGAGTTGTGTCACTCGGGAGTGGGCTTTGGAGTTCCACAAGCCCACGTTGTTCCCCACTAGCCTTGTTTACCTCTCTGCATCTTAAAGATAAAGGTTTTCAGTTACTGCTCTAGCACCATGCCTTTCCTTGTTTCCATGCCCTCCACCATCATGGTCATGGGCTCAGACTCTGAGACTATAACCCCCATCGGCTCTGTCTTCTAGAAGTTGGCTTGATCATGGTGTCTCTTCCCAGTAATAGAACGGTAACTATGACAGTATATTATGTTGAATTTTGTCAAGTTGTAAACAACAAAGAAATTCAAACTACAGAATTTTAGCTCATAGTTTAGCAGTATTATCCTTGGTAACTTACTAAATACTTTCAGTGTTCTTATTATCATAGTCTGAGGCAGACTCAGGGTCATTTTTCTTTAGAGTGGATGAAGCTGTCACCCAGCCTGATTAAGAATCCCATTGAACACATTGTTAGAACAAGGTTCTATTAAATGGCTGCAACCCCCAGCCCTGATGCTTGTTTGCAGAGAGACTAAATGTAGAAGCTTCAGCCCACAGAGAACATCACCTTCACTCAACTCAGAAGTCAGAGACCAGGTGGCCCAGGCTCTAAGCTACTGAGGTGGACTCAGTTCCCTTCCTCAGGCCCACTTCCTCACTTTTCTCAGCCTACCATTGCCCTAGGTCCCACCAGCATCACTTCATCCCATCCCTGACACCCACAGGGAAAATGTCTCACCTAAAATACTTCCTCAGCTACATCCGAAATGAAAGTGTTCACGAATTATAAGTTGGCAAAAGCTGCAACTCTTCTCAGAACTTAGAAAGTGTAGGGCTGAAGTGATTGCTGTCTGTTCCTTGTGTCTTCTGAATACTTGGACCTCAAGGGAAGTTTGTCCTCCCCACTGGCTCAGCTTCAGACAGGACCACAGACACAGCTACAACTCTTACTTGAATGCCCAAATGAAGAATGCACACATCTCTACCTGGGCACAAAATCTTCCAGGAACTGTCACGGGTTAAACATATCTGTTAGGAGAGTATCATTTTGCTTAATCTTCTATAATGACATCTTGTGATCTCTTGAATAGTTTCTGCCACCTGCTTCTATATTTGTTATCAACCATTTCTTTTCTGTCAGATTTTTTTGTGTTATATTTAACTGAGATCCTAAAAGAAATTTAACATCTTCTGATCAGCATCTTTTAATTAGCATATTGAGCCTCCGTGATTGTCGGGGTAAATTGCAGTGTTCACTGAAGCTACTAATACTGACAGAACCGGAAAATACTAGAATATTAAGACAACTGATGCAAATCAAAAATCAATTTCCAGAGAACCCTTACAAGACATGGAAACAGAAAACAATGACTGCAAAAACTGGTTTTTGTTTGTTGGAGAGATATGTCTGAATCCTTGTGCAAAGTCATGAATATTTGGAATCCTGCCAGGTCAGTAACACATATGTACTCATTTATGCAACATGCAATGGCAACTGAAGTTCTAAGAATGCTCTCTGGCCGATGGCAAGCGAGCAGGCAAATATGTTAAAGGAGAAATTTGAAAAGAACAAAGCTTAGAAGTACTGAAGTTCATGAAGAAAAAAAAGGAATGTATTATCACAATGGAAAACTAAAAACAATTTTTAAAAATCTCTAATTATTTCTAATCCTAGAAAACAGGATTGGAACATACCCTCCACTGCCACAGAAAAATGGGACCAGAAAAACATGTGCTTAAACTTCAGGAATTTGTACAAAATAAAATAGTGAACTCCACCATTAATGCACGGTGTAGCAGGTTGCTGATGATTAGGAGATTGGCTCCTAAGTACAAAGACGTTCCTTGTCTGGGTGTCTCTGAAGCATTATTGATGACACAAATGGTCTGGGGTGGGGGAAGTCTGATTCCCATGACATTTAGGAAATTTATAATCGACATGGAGTGAAGCTACAAGACTGTCAAAATGAGCTGAATTTTTGTCCGTTATCTAAAGAAACAAAACAAAAACGAAATCTCAATCTCCACACACTGGCCACAACCCAGGCAGTCCTCACTGAGCTTGTTTGTCTCTGTTAGCCTCTGGGAGCACCTGCCTTCTCACCTGACCTGCTGTGCAGTGGAAAACCCAAAGCAAAGTAAATGAGGGTTCAGGGGTGCTGGAGAGAGCAAGGGTGTGTGCTTAAATGTTTTCCACTGAAGAATAAAGCAGCCCACACATAGCCATGTCTCTAGTTCTCTGAGGATGATAACTCTCTCCAAATTGAGACTAAGAGAACCAGAAAGACAGAAAGACAGACACTGAGTAGACTGGTGATCAAAGAATAAAGGGCTAAAAGCTTGCTGTGATAATCAGTGAATTGAGACCCTCTAGGTTGAACGACACCCTTTGATGACATATGTGAGAGAATAGTCTCTTTCCTCTAAATGTGGCCTGAGAACAACAGATCGGAATCACGAGGGAAAGTATAGAAATGCATATCCTCCCACTCTGCCTGCCTGGACCTTGAACTCAGAGACTCAGAGGCTAATGGTGTTCCATTCCTCAGGCAGTTCTAATGCTGGCTAATGGGTAAGAACTTCTGCTCCAGGTCGGCAGTGAGCAAATGTAGCTGGAACTTGTTCCTTACATTGCGCTCTAGTCTAGCAAAATATTCTAGCTCAGAAATTAGGTCATGTCACAAGGAAAATAGCCAAGTAGTTAAAAACAGAAGAATGCGTCTCGGTGACATAAGATAATTAAGAAAACACAAAAATTGTGAAGTGATTTACAATTAATAGATGACTATGACATTTACCTTATGAAATATGAACTTCTAATATGCTACAGCTGGAATGGAACTAAATATCATCGACAATAACTAATCCTAACAATAAATAAGTGACCTACTAAAAACTCCAGCTACTTTCGATAAGACTATGCTATTCTCAGCTGTGTGATCAAACAGGTGACTTTTTTTAACCTAGATACAAGACAAAATTCTATGGACATTAGCTGCTACTGCTGAATGTGAGTGATGTTAGTATCAATGTGTCACTCACAGTAAAAGTGAGGTGTCTAAAGCAAATACTAACACTAGAAGTATATCATACAGTATATATACACAATACTATGTGTATATACTATGTATATGACTCCATATGTATTCATACATATATATATAAACAGGACACAGTCTTTGAAATAATGTACTAAAATTAAATTATTGATTAAAATAAACTAATTTCACTCAAAAATAAAATCATCTTTTTTACAATTGAATTAATAATAAAATCAATCTATAAAAGCAAAAATTATTTTCATTATGTTCATTGAAGATTATAAAGAACATAATTTGAAATAAAATTTATACCACAAAATCCATAAACTAAACATTCTTTTGACATAAAATATACACCACAGATAGATAAACTGAATATTCTTTATCTCAAACACTTGGGGCAAAAAGTGTTCCGGGTTCAGACTTGGGGATTTTTATGCATGCATAATGAGATATCTTGGGGTAAGTATAAACACTAAACTTCATAGTTAACATGTGCTGTGTACATATAGCACATAGGCCATTTAACTAGTTTTTAGTGCACCTGTGTTTTGACTGTGACCTATTACATAAGGTTAGGTATGGGATTTTCCCTGTATGGTATCATGTTGACATTCAAATAGCCTTAAATTCTGGAGCATTTCTGATTCTGATTTTTTTATTAAGTCTATTAAATATTTATATAACACTATTCAAATTATATATTAGAATATTCGATCTTTGTATATGAATATTTGATCTGTATATAAGCTTATTTGGGAACCTGCTAAGGAATATCTATCTTACTGAAACTAGTCATTCCCTCTAGGGAGCTGAAACTGGAGAATAATATGGTCAGGTGAGAGACATGTCACAGAATAATTTGTTTCCCTGATTGGAGAAAACAAACAGTCATCCATATATAAACTCCCAAATAACTCCATGGACAGAGTGGAGCCTCTGAGTTGCAAATGCTGATTCAATGGGAAAAACTGCACACAGAGGCACTGTAGAGAAGCCAGCATCCAGAGCTCTGTGTGTCTCCTTGGCCTTTACTTGTGTGTTCCTTTCCTGAGACCTCCATTCTTGGGTCTATACCTTATTTTGAATCCTTAGTCATTGTGAGGAGCAGAGGCATGCTTCTCCCCTTACATAGCAAGGGTTTCCTGGGTGCCATTCATCTTTCTTACAACCCTTGGTCAAAGCGGGCAGATTCTGATGATGTGAACATTCTGGAATCTGCAGCTGGAAAGATGGGCTTGGTGATTAGAATGGACACAAATGGGCTTTCACTTCCAATAGTACTCACAGAGAAATGAGCAAAAGGGGATTCAAGTAAAGTGGGAGACAAGACAGCTGTTTGTGAACCACTTGCATGCTTTCCTGGAACTGGTATCCAATTCTATAGGAAGGGCCCATCATAGCTGTGGATAAAATCGTAACGGAGCTACAGATTGAGAAAACCACTCATCCTTATTTAAAAAGACATCTGTATCAAAGTCAGAAGTGAGCAAAATTTAAGAGCAGAGAAGGCTCACAATGTAATGTTTGAAACAGCAGTCTGCAGTCGACCCCCTGTCTCTTCTTCCTAGGTTTCCATCTATCTGTAAAGGGAGAAAGAAAAGCTACCTCACATAATTCTTATAGGATTTACCTGGTTGATATCTACAGATTGCTTAAAATATAAAATTCCCTTATTAATATTAGTTGGATAGGTGTAAAGTGGCTTTAAGTGTATAGTTTGAAGATTGTATCTATTTTCTTTTCTCTGATCAGACAAGAAGCCATGATTTTACAAAGGCCACAGTGATTTCAACATAGTGGCCTTTCCCAAAAAACTATCTTGAAGTATTGGACTGAAAAAGCCATAGGGAATCTTATGTTATTATATGTTTACCTAAATCACATACAATATGTGCAAGTCTATGTATATTCACTACATGCATAGTTCAAATGATGTTATCACATTTGGGCCAGTACTATTGCCTCTAAAAGCCACAGACTACCTAACAAAGACTCCAATATGAGAAACCTCCTTTCAAGCTATTAATCAGAGAAGTCCAAATCTCAAAGCAGATAGGCATTTACTATTGTTGTTGGCCTTGGTAGCCTCCCAGAAGTCAAAGGTAAGTCCTTACTGCTGAAGACACCATGCACTTCAGACAAGATCCCCAGAGGACATAGGCTGGTTCTTACCTGAAAGCTTCACCTTTGAGAGCTAGCTTTCATAGTACTGGAAGTTGTTATTCCACATTCCAAGGGAGGGAAGGATTACATCCTACCCAGATGTAATCACAATGACAAACATGACATAATAACCCTAAGGTACAATAATAGCACTCATTATGGTGGTCACCATGAGCTCTCTAAATTGGAGATAAGGCCCATTTAACAGGAGGGAAATCGTGCCATGTACTAGAAAGCTAACCAACCACCCAGGGCTAATAAGGTCACAGATCTTAAAAGAGAACACTACCATGATGTCACTAAACCAGCAACATTCCTAATTGTCATATAAATCCTTATCCTCATGTTCACAGGTAAGTGCACTCTCAGCCCACATTAAAGAAGCTTATCTTGGCAATGAAAGGAGAGTATTACAGGAGACCACAACCAGTCAGAATCCACAGAGCAAGTGATTGCGGGGTGCTCAACCCCAGTTGATATACCTGCAATACAACGGCTATACCTAAAGCTTAGGGAATATCACAGAAGAGGTGCCAGAAAGACTGTAGGACCCAGAGGGCAAGGAAACCTGTTGTGAGGTTGTATCTCTAAGAAAGGAGACAGAAGCTTCATCCACCATGCCTGAAAAATATGGCTGTCGGAACACGTTCACAAGTTCAACACTGATAGACATGCTTACATGGAGGGAAGGAAATCACATCAAACCTTTCATGTTGTGTGTATATGTATGTATATGTATGTATGTGTATATGTGTATTTATACATGTCAATAAGAACTAAATAAAAAGGGACCATAATTTAAAAGGGAGCAAGGGGGTTACATGCAAAGGGTTAGAGGAAGAAAGGAGAAAATGATGTGATTATATTTCACATAAATTATTATTAAATTGCATTGTTTTAGGAAAGAAGGGTTGTACCTGCCAGGNAGAGAGAGAGAGAGAGAGAGAGAGAGAGAGAGAGAGAGAGAGAGAGAGAGAAACAAAAAGGCACTGAAAGAAACACATCAGAAGACTCCTCGTGCTCCGCTCTAGGAGAATGAACTTTATACACAGAACATTTTCTCTTGTTTCCAATTTGTGAGTAATGCAGTCATATTAATTTCATCAAAGGAAGATAAGCTCATAAACTGAACAAATAGTAAGAATATTGCAATACAAAGAAGCAAATTACAGAAAAGAGAGTGGGGCGGGCACGGTGACTAACCCAAATGTTACTTCCTAGCATCTCCAATGTACTTTTCCATTTATGAACTAAATAAATACATAGCGGTTAGATTAAAGCCCGGCCACATATCCTGTTTAGTCTCTTGCAAGAAACTACATGCGCTTCACACGGCTTTGGACAAGAAACAAAAGACACCTTATCTGATTGAAATTACAGGGGACATAGGAAAAGTACAGGATCCATTTGAAGTTTGGTTTCAGCCTTGTACTCTATTGATTTTATAATGTCCAGAGCCACTAAACGCAACAAACACATAATATGCCACGCGATATACTGTCTGAAGCTGCTTTGGTCATCACCTAAATTCAGAGAAGAGGTAGGGGACACAGAGACACTATCAAAGAAAATTGATTTTTTTTTACAGCTAATAACCTGTGCTTGGTGGCTGAACACAGTATCAAAATCACTGTTCTGTGTGCAGATCATTTTCCCGGCCTTCCCTGCTGTTCCTCGACACTCCCACGGCTCCGCAGCTGCCACCAGCTAACTCCTCCTCTTCGATACTGACGACTGCGCAAGTGGGGTTCACAACATGCCCCAGTAACTTGTGTTGCTCTCTGATCCTCTGTGCCACTTCCGCTGCGATGCAAAAATTAAAGTCTCAGGGAAGGAACGTGATGACATATCATTCCAAGAAATTGATTTTTTCCCACTAGAGGCGAGAACACTTGAGAGGACACTTTGTCGCCAGCATAACATTTCCTGGACTTTAGAGAAAAAAAAAAATTGTTTGCCCTGGAAGGGTTGCAGCACACTCTGGATTCAAATCCCAGCTCTTGTCTCTAGCAAGGTTATTCATCATTGTGTCTCAGGGTAAGATAAAATAAGGCCAACAGCAGTAGACTCTAGAGAGCAGTTTGGCCATCTGGAGTAAACCTACATGAAATGTGGAGGAACTGTGGAGCTAGGGGCATATGCTGGCAGCTCCTTTGAGCAGAAATACCCACAGAAGAAGGACGACACTGAGAAGAAACAAAGGAAATGGTCCAAAAAATCTCGATGCTACTTCTCCTCTATAACCTTTCCGTCCTTAACAACTGCTGCATGAGCTGAGACGGAGACGCAGCAATAGCAGAGACAGTCCATGTGACCGAGCCACATAGATGGTACCAACCATGCAGAGCCAGGAACCCAGAGTCTTCGTTAAGACACAGCTCAGCTGTGTAAGTAAGATGAGGAGTTTTTCAATTTGTCTTTCAAAGCAAAGCAATTTAATAATTTTAACCAACAACTAGTCAGCTCCATAGTGGGTGCTGTAGGTCGTGGAGAGGTAACAGTGATCTTAAAGGATGCAAATCAGGACCTTCAAATTCCAGAACAAGCAAAGGGATCAGTCCAGACCAAGAACTAAGAGAGAAACAAGCAGAGAGTGAACCTAGCTGAAGCCAAGAGGGCTTTGAAGATCGTTTTGAAGAATCGGAATTTTCACAAGGATATTCTCCTGTAATTCTCCATAGAAGTAGCACTGTGGTAAAATGAGTAATAATCAAATTTATTAGTGGAAAGTACCTATTGTAGACTTCTGCATTCATTAATATTTACTCAAGTAACCTTTAAATAATCTTCACTCAAAATTTCCCACTCATACAGTACTTTACAATCTCCCGTTCCTTTCCTTCCTTCCTCTGCTGATTGACAGCCATTCCCTGGATGTGCCCCCTCCACCTCTAGACCAACACTCCTACACTGGGGCTGACACCACTCAAATGTTGCTAAGATACACACACTGTACATCAAGCATGAGCTATAAGTGACAAACTTATTGCTCCCAGAAGGCATGGGCATCTCACATTTCTACCAGTTCATTGCTGACCTCAAGGGCAGGGTTAGAAGTAGCCAACCTAAATCAGTTGAAATCCATGTGCTTCGTGGGTCTTTGGCATTCTCTTGAGCATCCAGCCACACACTCCAACTCATATAGTGTGTGACTCTTGCCACACAGCTGGTTAAAAAGACAAAACAAAACCTAGAGCTCAGAGCAAAGCTGACTTCAGAATCAGCTTCTTCAAGGTTTTGGATGTCTTGGATCCTACATCTTTAATTTTCAGTGTTAACTTGAAGCTAATTTTTAAAGTCAAAAGGACTCACATTATAACTTCGGATTCAAAAAGAATCCAAAGACTGAGCCCCACCAACTCAGAGCCAGGTTTTTTTATTCAATTCTTCTTTTGAAAGCAGAAGATGTGGAAAATATAATTAATTTTAAAAGATCCTAATGTCAGGGCTGGAGAGATGGATTCATAGGTGAAGTGTCTGCCATGTAAGCAAAATGACAAGAGTTTAGATCACCAGCACACATGGACATGCCAGGCACTGGGTTTAGATGAGAGACTCTGCCTCGGTTTATAAGATAGAGAGCAATTTAGGAAAAAACCTCAACATCATCTCCTGGTCTCTAAGTGCACATGAATCTATTCACACAGATATGCTCAACACATGTGCGCATACACAGACACACAGACTTCACACTCACAAAATTTTATTTTATTATGTCTTATCTTATTTGTAAAAATCCCACTTTAGTTCGAACTGAAGAAAATAAATCATTAATGCATAAGTAACGTGTAGCTCACTGAGAGCCAACAATATGGAAAGGCACTACCACTGTCCTATTGGGTGGGGTTCAACTGAGTTTCCCAATAATGCCTGAACTAGAAACCACTAGCAAAGAGTTGGTGTGCTATAGACAGATGCACCTCATGGCCTGGAATCTGAACAACTCTCTGCCAGAAAATTAAGCTTTAAAAGAAATACCAAGTGGAGGGTTACAGAGATAACTCAGCTGTTAAGAGCACTGGCTGATCTTCCAAAGGACCTGGGTTAGATTCCCAGTACCCACTGGCAGGCAGCTCATAACCATCTGTAATTCCAGCCCCAGGGCATCCAAAGCTTTCTTCTGGCCTCTGAAGACAACAAGTGGTCCACATAAAATAAATTTAATTTTAAAAAGAAACACAAGTTATATGTCTAACACAATACATAAGTAGCTATAGATATTAGTTTAGTTTATACAGAACATTTTATGGCGATGGAATATATTCTATATTGCAAGTAAAATTCAGGAATCCTGCAAGATGATTTCTAAAGATTTAAATGCTTCTGTAAAGTGGGTGTTTGTAAAATAGCAGTATAGGAAATTAAATGTAACGTCATTATTAAACTAAACACTATCCAAACAAAAGCACCTGGTGACTGTTGAGGGGCTCTGTGAGGTTACCTGCGATTGTATGTGTGGAGAGAAAGGGAAACAATAACTTTCAGTCCAACATAGTAATGAGATGCATTCAATAGGAGATTTGGGGCAATTGATTCAAGGGCAGAGATATTTAATCTGGAACAGTAGTAGTATTGGCCCAATATGAATAAAGTCTCTGTCTGTCTAGTTAAAATCTTTATTCAAAAGTACAATATGCTGATGGTAGAATACAGCTTGGTTCTTTTTTTTTTTTCTCGAAAGAAGACACACATGTCACTTCCTTCCTGCCTGGGACAGGTGAGCGATGTAGTGTGGACGCATTTCTTAAAGGTATTTGCCACACTGTTTCTTCCTTTCCCTGCTGGGGATGTGGAAAGAAGCAACTGAGCAGCAAGCATATCTCACCAAAAGTGCCTGCAGCAAAGCCAGGCAAAGAAAATGCTTGTCATTGAGAACCGAATGATCCCTGTGGTGGTATGAATGGGAACAGCCCCCCACCGCCATAGGCTCATATGTTTAAATATTTGGTCACCAATTGGTGGCTGTTTCGGGAAGATTAGGAGCCACAGCCTTGCTTGAGGAAATGTGTTACTGGGGATGGGTTTTGAGGTGTCAAAAGACTCACACCATGTTGAGTTCACTCTCTGCTTGATACTTGCAAATCAGGACATGAGTTTGTGACTGCTTGTGTAGCCGCCAAACCTCTAGGCCTTACTCCACCGCCATAAATTCTAACCCTGTGGAACCAGGTTTGTTTGACTAATTAAACTCTCTCTTTTATAAACTGCCTTGGTCGTGGTGTTTTATCATATGAATACAAAAGTAACCAATATACTACTTTTGTCATCTCCTCAGTGGCCAAGGGGATGAACTTCCATGGTAGGGCACTTGCATTCTATGTATAAAATGTATAAGACTCTGGGTTCAAATATCGGCACCACATTGAAAATAAATTTAAAACGCAAGTATCTCCAGTTTTCTACATAGGATTAACAGAGTGTCCCTGATGGAGATAGACAATGGTTAGTTAGAACAGCAGTTGTCCCAGACCTAGTGTCCTTTCCTGAATCCATTTAAAGGAACAAAAGAAGAAAGCGACTCAGGATTCTGTCTGTGAACATGACCACATGACCCACACTTGTCTGGTAAAGCCATGAAACCTAGAGAAGAACCTACTACTGTCATGTCCCAAACCAATGTAATCTCTAACTGCATTCTTAACACTTACCTTTGAACCCACCAGAAAGGGTAGCTTTCACTCCCCTCCCCCATTAAAGAAACATCTTTTTATGGAAGACAGAGACCATTATAGTTTGCTACAGCTAATCAAAATTCAGAGAACAGCTAGTAATGGGCTATCTATCGCCAGTCGATAAATCTACAACATAACCCCTACACCTGAGGGACATCACAGAAGAGGGGGATGGAAAGATTGTGAGAGCCAGATGTATACCTTCTGTGAGATATACATCAGGGTCTCCGTACCCATGAACTTTCAGCAGTGTGGTCGCCTAACCAAGACCTGAGCAAGGACCTCAGTTGCCATGACCACTTCAATGTGGATGGTGCAGATCTTGTGGGGCCTCACCTCTAGATGAAGAGCTATAGGCATTTAGTGACTATGAAGAGAGGGAGAACCAGTCTTTTCTCAGGGACGAGGCATAAAAGTATCTACATATAAGCAACAATAAATGAACTCAGCAGGTTGCCTTTGTATGTATATTTGTATGTATCTGCATTCATATGTATGTCAATAATAAATAAAAAGAGATCATAAATTTGACAAAGATGGGGGACACACAGGAGGGTTTGGAGGGAGGATAAGGAAAGGGGAAAGTTATGCACATGCAGTACACATGTAAAGTTTTTTTTTTGAAAAATAGAGAATTGTTAAAGATGATTAATCTATTCACATGAACTTTATAGGCCTCAAATTTGGAAGAGCTTTGTTACCATTGTCATTATCATAATCATTGCTATTGTTGTTGTTGTTGCTATTGTTGTAAGTATAAAATATTTGTAATTTCAGCTTGGTTTCCTGGGACAGTATAAGGTTTGTAGCTACATCTTCTATGAAGATCACTTGAATTGAAGCTCATTGCTACCATAGACTTTCTTCACACACACATTTATGAGGAAAAACGTGCCTGTACAAATATCCACGTAGAATTGAAGCTTGTTATTAACGAAAGCAGTGATCCTTAGCTATGAGTGTTTACAGAGGTCCTCTGTTTAATGTTACTTTATTTTATGTGCATGCCTGTCTGAGCATAGGCATGTGTGCTTTGTGTTAGCAGGAATCCACACAGGTCAGAAGATGGTATTGGAGCCCCTGGAAGTGGAGTGCTGTGGTAAAGCATGTTCCATAACCCTGCCCATAGCTGGGGGTCAGGCGTAAACATACCCTTTACCCTAGGCTTTCAGTAGTCGCCTTTATCCACTTCTAAGGACAGGAACAGAAATACTGGGAAAGGTCTGTACTTCCTCCCAGAAATATGGCTGCTCTCATTCCAGGATGGAGTTCCTCCGACCCAGGCTCTGCCTTCCACACACCTCTGCATGTTCTCTGCATGCTCTCCATGCAGTGAATATGCCTTTCACATTAGCACTAATAGAGGGCAGACTTGTGCCCTGAGGAGATAATGGGCCAGCCCACCTGAGGAAATCAGCCCTCTAAATGCCAAAGGCAAATTGGTAGCTGCCCAGGAACCAGCCCAGCAGGGAGCTGGTTCCTTCCATCAGGTTAGTCTGTCCCTGGGTTTCCTCCCACCTTGCTTCTGCTGTTCTGGAACCAGAGAAGTGGAATGCACTCCCGCTAAGCTTTATCTGGAAATTCTTAACTTTTCATCTTCATGGAGAGAAAAGCATTTGGGAAAGAAAATGTAAATGAAACTTCTAGCCTTATTAGCCATGCCTCCATTGCTACTGGCAATGAATCAGGAGACAACCTGTCAAATGCAGAATGTGAGCTGAGCGAGCTGGGGGCTGGATTTAAAAACCTTAGACCAGCTCTGACTGGTGGTCCCCCAGTAGTCTGACTGGCTCTTCTGGTGATTTAAAAGGAGCTTTACCAGGCAGAAGAGCACTTGTCTTTGTCACTACAATCTAGCCAGCATTTTCACTTTCTGTCAGTAGCGTGCTTCCGTGAGGAAACACAGCCTTTCCTTGCCTCACTTTCCACACCATGTCAACTTTGATGACCTCTGACCTTGCAGTAAGCAGCACTAACAGAAAAGCCAAAGAATCATAAACCTAACTTCAGTGAGAAGAGGGAAAAAAAAAATCATCCATGCAAATATAAAGAGGGCAAGAGTCACATGATCATATCAAGTGCTGACATAGCATCTCTAAGGATTATACCTAAGGTATAACATATCTATTCTCCTTCTCAGTGCAACTGCACCAGAACAAACTGCCCTGTTCTTTCCAGCAAGAGTTTTCTCTCCTGAACCAGAGTTCACATGCACAACAATAATCCTCTTTCCACACTTGCCCACGTTGAATCCATATCTCCTCTTTTCACCAACTTGTCCCACAGACAACTTCTCCTATTCTCAATCCAAATTCCCAGCTGCCCCCAAGCCCACTTGGTATGCAGAGTTCAGACTGACTTTTAGAAATATTTCCTTACTTTGAACATTTTCTTTCCAACAGCAAACACCACTGTTAGTTTTTTACAGTCATGCCAGACAGACAAATAAAAGTATAACTAGAATAATTTTGCTCTATACTGATAATTATTATACTTTGGGTGTGTGCACCAGCTGTATGCCAGACAGAAGGAGTCACCCACTAAGATAACACTGTGGCAAAACACATATTATACTGCTTATTCACCACATTACCCTGCTTCTCATTGGCAATACTTGAAAGTCTGTTGATTCAAAATATAGTCTGCTTGATAACAAACATTCTTAGCCATCACAGCACACTGCCATGATCGATGAGACTCTTCTTCCCCAACTTAAACTTGGACTGTAAGACTATGGCAAGCCTTAACTTACCTGAGACCCCCACCCTCCCACCCCAGCCCTAGGGTCTGAGGAATGTAATTAAGCCTCTCTCTTCCGGAGGGGAAGGGTGCCAAAGTGCTCCAGTGACCTTTCTCTTCCAGGAGGGGAGGAGTCTGGTGGAATTTTCCAAAGGTCCTGAATTGACCTCTTCAGAACTAGACTTGACTTTACTAGACAGGAAGCATACATACAGAGGACGATATCTGACAAACTTTCTTTGTTTGAATATTTTTTAACAATGGCCATGCTAATCCCCCATTATGATTATTGTTATTTATACTCCTTTTTTACTTTAATGCATAGGCTAGTCTTGAACTCACTATGTAATGCAGGCTTCCATCAAACTTGCAACAATCCTCCAAGTTTTGAGATTTCAAGTCTGTGCCAACACATCTGGTATGTAGTAACAAACCTTTATAGAACAATCAAGTGCCTGAGTACCAACTCTGTAGGATTAAGAAATGCCTAGGCACTAATGAAGCATAACTTTGGATGTGTCTTGAAAGGCGTTTCCACATTATATATGCTGGGGGTGGGGTTCTGAGACTCAACTAAACAGAAGAAAGATAAAGCCAGCTGAGCAATGACAGCCTGCTTCCTCTGCTTCCTGAACCATCCTCTCCCTAGATGTAAGCCAGCAGAATCATGTCCTTTTTGCTACAACTCAAACTGTTCCCCTCACCACACCTCCCTACCATGATGAAGCAGACCCTCAAACCATAGAACAAAATCCTTATTCCCTTTTGTTACCTCTTTTCAGATACTTTCTCACAATGAGAAAAGTAGCTAATATACTGAATGACTTGAGCTACTTTAGAAATATAGTCAGATATTTTCTCACAACAAGAAAAGTAGCTAATACACTGTATGGCTTGAACTATTTTAAAAATATAGTCATTCTCCGAAATGCATGGCGGAGTGAAATAATCCATCCAGTGAGCTGTTAATCTGCTGAGCTATCAGTTAAGGGCACTGCCATCTATAACAGCAACCGTTAATGACTACTAAGCCATTCATCCTGATGTCTGTAAAACAGACTTCTGTTGGCAGGCTTGGACAGCTCAGAGCATCTGTGATATGAGTGACTGGGTCAATAATCCATAAATTAAATGGTTGCTAAGTACTAAAACTCTTTGAAATGATAGGCCATTAGGGCTAAGACAGTTTCATTTAGGTATATAAAATTCACTTTCAAAATATTCTGGAGGTATGAATTTCTATGATAGATCACTCAAAATGTACTGAAAAAAAAGTGTTCATTCGTTACTCAAACGTTATATATTGAACCCTCTCCATAGTACTGCAAATTATGAAAGATACGAAAAATATGTTGTTTTAGGAGCTTGCAATATAGGTAATGTCTTATAAAAACAGATGTTCTAATAATTATAAATCCATATTGTTAATGAGGGGACATTGGCAGAGAAGAAGCCTATTATCAGTAGGTAGTTAATACACTATATAAAGTGAGCTTAGCTTAGTGGAAACAGAATGAAAATATTTAAGATATAAAGGACATAGAAAGGAGGCATCCACACAGAGAGAGCAGACACAGCCTGTCTTCCCACCCTTTCCCAGTCCCCTTATCCTCCCCAAACACTGCTCCCCTCTAAGCCTTACTTTCTTAGCCCTGCACCCTATTCCTTGTGTACTGGGGTTTATTCCTACAAGAATATACTCCTGTATTTGAAAAGGAAACATTCACAAACATCAGGACATTGCTACTTGTAATCTAGAATCACAATTAGTATGCATGCCCATCAGATGGAGAGACAATGGTGAGTGCACAGGTATCTCAGTTGGGGTTCCCATTTCTGTGAAGAGACACCATGACCAAGGCAACTCTTATAAGGAATAACATTTAATTGGGGATGGCTTAAAGATTTAGAGGATCTGTCCATTATCATCATGTGTACTGGGGTTTATTTCTACAAGAATATACTCCTGTATTTGAAAAGGAAACATTCACAAACATCATGACATTGCATGAAGCATGGCAGACATGTTGGTAGAAGAACTAGGAGTTCTACCACTTATTCCAAAGACAGCTAGGATAAGACAGACTTCCCGGAAGCTAGGAGGAAGATCTCAAAGGCAACCCCCAGAGTGACACACTTCTTCCAATAAGGCCACATCTACTCCAACCAGGCCACACCTCCTGATAGTGCCACTCCCTGAGCCAAGCATATTCAAATCACCACATTCCATTCCCTGGCCCCCATAGGCTTGTTCAAACACATGAGACTATAGGGGCCATACCTAGACATAGCCTAATAAAAAATACATTTAATCTAACTTCCAAAGTCCCCATAGTCTATCACAATCTCAACAACGTTTAAAATTCCCAAGTTCAAAGTCTCTTCTGAGATTCATACAATCACTTAACTGTAACCCCTTATGAAATTAAAAATCAAAAAGCAGATCACTTACCTCCAATATCACAGGATATACATTCTCAGTCCAAGTTGGAATAGTATGGAAATCCTGGACAAAATCAAGACCGAAAACCAGCTGGGGAATCTCCAAACTCTAAATCTCCATGACTAATGTCAAAACACTCTTCAGATCTCCAACTCCTTTCTGCTTTGTTGACTACACCACAATTCTTTCTCCTGGGCTGTTTCACTTCCTGTTAGCAACTTCTCTCAGCAGATAGCTCATGTCTCTGGCATTTCTACCTTCTTGAGTTGTCTCCAAGACAATTTCAACTTTACAGCTTCTTGTTCCAATGTCTGGGATCTGCACATGATTTTCTGTTGGGTCACATCTCTAGCCATACCCTCTCTACCACTCCAAGATCTGGTTGACTCCATTCCACTGCTGCTGCTATTCTTGCATGCATCCCATGGTACTGGCATCTCTAACACGCTACAGTTTCTCATTGCAACTAGGCTTCACCAATAGCCTCTCATAGTCTCCCTTTATGGTGCCAAATCTCAACTTCTTTGCATGACCTCTTCAGTCCTGGGCCAGCAACTGCAACTGAGGCTGTACTTTCACCAATGGCTTTTCCTGACCTCTCACAGTACTCAGTTTCAGCTGTTCTCCACAACCCTTACATGTCTTCAAAATTACCACCTGAGTGATTCTTACACATTACCAAGTCCACAGTAGTCTCCTTCTATTCTTGATTCTAAAGCCAGAGCCACATGGCTAAAGCTGCCAAGTTCTGCTCTTTACTGGAGCTGGAAACAGCCCCTTGTTCTATTACGTTATTATGCCAGCTTTCTATTTTTCAAATAGTTCACTCCCTAAACTTGGCTGTGAACAGCCTAAACTCTTGGAACTTCCTCTGTAGATTTACCTTGAAATCAAAGATCTACATGGCTCTGTCTCCTAAATGCTGGGATTAGAGGTGTATACTACTATAACTGAACCTATTCCTCTGTACCAGGCTGGCCTTGAACTCAGAGATCTGCTTGTCCACGTCTCCTGAGATGAAATGTTTGTAACACCATACCCAGGCCTAAGCTTTTCATAGCCACTATTTCTCCAGATCCAGATAAAAAGTCTGTGTCTTCCAGCCTCAAGATCTGAATCATAGTTGTGTTCTCCATTCCAGAACTGTAGTTCATTGCAGATTAAAAATACAAACAAAGTAATAACCAAGTCACTTGTTCAACTGAAAAAGCATAAACAATAAGCTTAAAGCATGAGATTTTGCTTCAAGGTCACTAATCCTTTAACCAGTTTATCTCCTTGACATAGGATTCAGCACCATTCTACTTCCTGGTGAACCTTTATTCTTTGGATCATACATTTTGAATTTTTCCTTTCTAAGAAGCTTGCTCCTTTTCAACAAAAAGTTCTTCATTCAGTCTGGCGGTTCCTCAGAAAATTAGACATAGTACTACTGGAGGATCCAGCAATACCTCTCCTGGGCATATACCCAGAAGATGTTCCAACTGGTAATAAGAACACATGCTCCACTATGTTCATAGAAGCCTTATTTATAATAGCCAGAAGCTGGAAAGATCCCAGATGTCCCTCAACAGAGGAATGGATACAGAAAATGTGGTACATTTACACAATGGAGTACTACTCTGCTATTAAAAACTATGAATTTATGAAATTCTTGGGCAAATGGATGTATCTGGATGATATCATCCTTAGTGAGGTAACCCAATCACAAAAGTAGTCACTAGATTTGCACTCACTGATAAGTGGATATTAGCACAGAATCTTAGAATACCCAAGATACATTTTGCAAAACACAAGAAAATCAAGAAGAAGGAAGACCAGCATGTGGATACTTCATTTCTCCTTAGAATAGGGAACAAAATACCCATGAAAGGAGTTATAGAGACAAAGTTTGGAGCTAAGACAAAAGGATGGACTATCCAGCGACTACCCCACCTGGGATCCATCCCATAATCAGTCACCAAACCCAGACACTATTGCATATGCCAGCAAGAGTTTGCTGAAGGGATCCTGATATAGCTGTCTCATATGAGGCTATGCCAGTGCCTGGCAAATACAGAAGTGGATGCTCACAGTCATCTATATGATGGAACATAGGGCCCCCAATGGAGAAGCTAGAGAAATTACCCCAGGAGCTGAAGGGGCCTGCAACCCTATAAGAGGAACAACAATATGAACTAACCAGAACCCCTAGAGCTTATGTCTCTAGCTGCATATGTAGCAGAAGATGGCCTAGTCAGCCATCATTGGGAAGAGAGGCCCCTTGGTATTGCAAACTTTATATGCTCCAATATAGGGGAATGCCAGGGCCAAGAAGTGAGAGTGGGTAGGGGAGGGGGGGTGTAGAAGGAACTTTCAGGATAGCATTTGAAATGTAAATTAAGAAAATATCTAATAAAAAAAAGTTCTTCATAAGAGTGAACCTTAGTAGCCACACAACAGAATTTATACCAGGATATTTTGAGACTTCCTTTGTCAAAGCAATTAATCTAAATCTGTCTATCTTAGCCTCAGGCAGACTCTTTGGACAAAAGCAAAAAGCAGCAACTTTCTTCCCCAAAACATCATAAGAATGGTCTCCAAAGTTCAAATCACCCTCAACATCAATGTCTTCCATATTACTACTAAGACGGCCCATTAAGTCCCACTTAAAGCATCCCATGTCTTTCCAAATCCAAAGTCCTACAAAAGCCATATTCCTCCAAACAAAAACATGATCAGGCCTATTACAGCAATATCCCAGTCCCTCATAACAAATCTAGGGTTTCTATTGCTAAGAAGAGATACCATGTCCTTATAAGGCAACTCTTTAAGGGGCAACATTTAATTGGGCCTGGTTTAAAGACTCAGAGGTTCAGTCTATTATCGTCATAGCAGGTAGCATGGTAGCGTCCAGGCAGGCATGTCAGTGGAGGAGCTAAAAGTTCTACAACTTGTTCCAAAGGCAGCTAGGAGACAACTGACTTCCAGGAAACTAGGAGAAGAGTCTCAAAGCCCACTCCCAGAGTGACGCACTTCCTACTCCAACAAGGCCACACAAGTGCTACTCCCTAAGCCAAACATAATCAAATCACCACAATAAGTTTCCCTGATTCAGTGTCCTCAGGCTGACATGTAAAAAACCACAGTGAGTGGTTAATAGAATGTATAATTAGTGAATTTTTTAAATGAATAACCAAGAAATAATGTGATTCAAAAAAAGACTTTATGATTGGATTTAAGGAACAGCATACAGTGACAGTATACAAAAGACCTGCACGAGTTCAAGCCGTGTAAAATCCCAGTATAAAAAAGGAGAAGTAAATACCAAGTCAAATTCCTAACGAAGAAGTTATTTTCGAAAACTTGTCTAACTGGTACATCTGTAACACAACTCCTGCACCTAAGGCTTAAGAATTTGTGGAAGAGAGTCCAGGAAGACTGTAAAAGCCAGAGAAACGGGAAGCTTGCTGAAATATCAGAGACACTCCTTCATGAAATTTCACTAACATGCCTGTCTAAGCATGAATTGAACAAGGGTATCACCAGTAGATGTGTTCATAAAAATAGAAGAAAGCCCTCAGGAGGCCTCAACCCTAAGCAATGAACTTAGTACATAAAGAATGCTGAGCTTGACAGAAACTGTCTTCCTCAAGGAACAGCACATCACTGGTGGTTCAAGCCAAATGGTCGGACTGGAAACAGAGACATAAAAGAACTATATGGACTGAGCAGTTAAACTTTTATATTAGAAATATACTTATATTCTTTATATATTAATAAGATAATATTGGATAATATATAACTTATATAACAATATATACGTAGCAACAATTAAAGAAAAAGAGGTCATGAATTTGAAGGAGAGGAAGGAGTGGAGTACATGGGAGAGACTGAAAGGAGAACATTATATAATTGTAGGATAAGTTCAAAAATAAAAAATTATAATATGAAACATTTGCAACTGATAGTTGCTGGGAGAAGGAAAAATCTGCTTTCAGTGGGGTGACACTGGGTATATCAACCACAATGCAGGGCAGACCCCATGCCCAGGAGTAGTTGGCCAATGCAAAGTAAATTGTGTGTGTGTGTGTGTGTGTGTGTGTGTGTGTGTGTGTACACATGTGCACTTTTTTTTTGCTTTTTTTCAAGAGAGAGAAAATCCATAAGTTGAGTTGTTAGGAAGGGAAGTATCTTGGAGTTGGGGTATGGTGAAAGATTATGATCAAAATTTATCATATGAAATTTTTAAATAAATACATTTAAAAAAAGATTTTACAAACAATAAAATGTAAAAAGTGAATACCAGGTAACACTGTCATAGTATGCTTTGCATATAAATCAGAGATACAGAAAGCCAACACATATAATTATTAAAATCTAGCCTGATACAAAGGAAACCCATGTTTAGAAGAAAGTCTGGCTGTTGATTCTGGCAACGTGATACAAAGATGTACTTAAGAAAAAAAGTCTTCTGAGTGAAATATCTAAAATGTGGTATTAAATACAATGAATCTCTTTTAAAATGGATAGATGAAAAAATTTTTATATTTTTTCCCAATATTTATTATATATTTTCTTCATTTACATTTCACATGTTATCCCAAAAGTCCCCTAAACCTTCCCACATCCCCCGCCCTGCTCCCCTACCCACCCACTCCCACATATTGGCCCTGGCATTCCCCTGTACTGGGGCATATAAAGTTTGCATGGCCAAGGGGCCTCTCTTCCCAATGATGGCTAACTAGGCCATCCTCTTCTATATATGCAGCTAGAGACCTGAGCTCTGGGGGTACTAGTTAGTTCATGTTATTCTTCCACCTATAGGGTTGAAGACCCCTTCAGCTCCTTGGGTACTTTACTTTGCCCCTTCCTAGAATTAAGAACAAAGCACACATTGAAGGAGTTATAGAGATCAAGTGTGGCGCTGAATCAAAAGGATGGACCAACCAGTGACTGCTGCAGCCGGGGATCCATCCCATAATCAACCACCAAAAATTTTATAATTTTATTTAATTATATTTTATACATGAAATTGGGGGAGTATGGGAGCAACTGAAAACCTAGTGCACTGGCCTGATATGAGGCCTGCCTGGCTTCATTTTTTTTCTAACATTATAACTTGTTTTTCACAAGCGATATGGACACAGCCGTAAAGAATGGGCTTTCAAATTGGGAGCTAAAACTCTTGCAGTCATAAAGTCTGGGTATCTAAAGCAAGAGGCATGATTCAAAAGAAAACCCTAAGGAAATTGCCTCATAGTTAATACAAACAGATGAGGATTGTGGAGGAAGTTTTAAGAGATAGAGAGGTAAAGTGAGGTGTGCTGCTAGGAATTGATTTGGACTTCTACAGAAGCGCAGCGAGAATGGAGATGGAGATGGATTTTGTAGCAAAATGAATCTTGAGGCTTAATGGCTATCACAGAATTTGAAAGGTAGTGATTTGATAGCTTTGTGCATCTGAGGATGTTACTCATAGCCCATAACCATGTGCAACAGCCACCTGCAAGAACGGTTTTGCTCTGCACTCTTTCATGTATCCACCATAGAAGCAGCTCAGAAACATTAAATGGAGAATTACAGAGATAGATAACATCTAGACTTCAAATTATGCAGTATTCTGAAGAAAGAATGAATCTCCAGCCATGTCACTCTGCCCCTAGCAGGGAACTAAATCATCTCACTGTCAAATATCCCCACACTCTAAGCAATCATTAGGTATTCTGTGGCCATCTTGATCATGAGATTGGCTACATCATGAAAGCAAGGCTTATGTCAAAATAATCCTTATTTTATTTAATAATGAACTCAACAGACAAAACTATCAGTGCTGGTAGCACTATGACAGTGTACTGTGACAAGTATTCTATTATTGGTCATTTTATATGTACCTCATTTGTAAGGTTAAAAAACATTAAGATAGGTATACACATATACGAAGATATAATACTCTCTAGTAAATGCATGCAGTGGCCCAGGCACATAAAAGAGTGTGGAGGGCCTAAAAATAAGCTAGAACTTAAGACTTAGATAAAAGTAACAGATAATTCAGGAGAAGTGTAATCACGTTTGAAGGATTAAAGTTGCTTTCAAAATCCAAATAAGAAATCTTGGTATTAAATTTGAACTTCATTGAATTAAATGATGTGTTACAACATTGGATTACCACACAGAATAGCAATAGTGTATGACTTTCTAGAAAAAAATGAGGGTCAGGACATAGAATGATATGAATGCACAAAAAAAAAAACCCACAAATGATCAAAAATTAACAGAGAAAATAACATTTGAAACAGAAAGAAAAACATAGAAAGCATCAGAAATTATGCAATTGTATAAAAAACAATTGGTCCAAAAATGTCTAGTTTAAAGGTAGAAATGATTAAAACATACTGAAAGATAAAGTTATAGATCTTTACCAAAATGTCACAGAAACCTCAAAGATTTAGCGACATTTAAAATAAAAGAATAGATAAGAGCTGCCCACTTCAAACTCATAAGCACCACGTCTACATTCGGGAAGCTCTTGAAACTGTCAAGGTCAGTGGGTAGGCTCCCCACATCAGTGAGAGGTTTCAGCATCTCGTCCATAAAGTGACCAGACAGATCATGGTGAGTGCAGAGAAAGGAGAGTAGAGAACCTCTGAGTGTTTGATTTAACTGGCAGGCAAAATTAATTCCCAGGAGAATGTGGCTCATTAAGGATCATTTAACATTATATACATTGTGTGTATAGCCATCCAAGATCAAAGATGCTTTGTCTTCTTAACTACACAATAGATCAAAAGCAAATATCATCAAGTACCAAAAAAGTCATAATTATAAAGTTCACGGTTCCTGTCCACAGTGCAACTAAATTAAAATCAACAACAAGACCACACCTAAGGGACAGAAATCCAATGAGTTGTTGCTAGAGACTGTGGGGGAGGGGGGAGGGACTCAGAGATTGATCTCAAAAGGGTATGAGGAAATTATTCCAGGGTGATGAAAATGTATTTGAAATTAGTAGTAGATTCACAACTTCATATACTTGTCAAAACTCATCAAACCATAAACTTCAATAGGTAAATTCTACCATATGTAAATTATACTTCGATAAGCTTGATTTTAAGACTAATCAATGGCAAGTGATAACTTTCAAAAGTCTCATGCATTTAGATTTCAAAGCTAAGTAAGAGTGGAAGATAAACGATGCTTAGCATTCAATTATCAAATGTAATGAATACAGTTGGAAACAAATGTATAATGCTTATATTAGAAAGCAACAGTGGCTGAAAAGGCATTAATAATAATAATAATAAATCCAAAGGACTTTAAAAAAAGAGAGAAATGCAGGAATCAACTGGATAGAAGATGAAAGATACAATCAGAAAGAATTGCCAGAAAGGAAAGATGGTCCTATGAAAAGTCTAAATATCATCTCAGCAGGAAATATTGGCGAAGGTACAGCCAAATATTGGAGATGAAAACTGGGCAGGAATAATTTTTTTTTTAATTTTAAAGCATGTTAATAAATTTGAAATTTTATACAATTTAAATTCCTAGAAATTATGGCTCATCAAAAATTGCCTAGTTATACAATAATTGAATGGAGCTATGACTACAAAGGACATTAAGTTATTAGCTTAAAGTCTACCCACAGGTAACGAACAAAGCCAGAAGTTTCTACAGAATAATTGAAGCAAATGCTTAGGAAGTGTGCAATCCAATCTCAGGTGACTTCTGGCACATCTCATAGAGCATAGTCATCATAAGGCTAGCAAACCCAGGGCATCTTTAATAGCCTCAATTAAGAACTCAAGAAGCCAGAACCTCCTTTAAACCTTCAGCTTTTCATGATGAGATTTCTGAAGCCCAGTTTCCCAAACATAAAGGATTTGGTATAAAAATATCAGAATCGTATCTTCTAGGGAGTTGAGGCATATTCTGGCTTAGTTCTGTGCTTCTCCAGCTCTGGCTCTAGGTATGAATCCATGTATATGAATGAACTTTCATTTGCTATGCCGGAAACTGGCAACTCCCTGCATCTGCTGTGTGTAAGCTGGAGACCTGGGATTGCTGGGAGAATCAGTCATTCTGAGGCCTTAGAGCCAAGGAGCTAAAACTGCAGCTTCCTGTAAGGGGCAACTAAGTGACAGGAGAGCTAGAGGCGGGAAAAGAAAGACCAATGTTTCACCTCAAGCAGTTGAGCAAGGAACTAATTCAACCTTCTACTTTTTTTTTTTCCTATTTGGGACACAACTTGGATTATTCCCCTACATTGAAAAGAACCATCTGCTCTATTCAGTCTACCGGTTCAAATGCTAATTTCTTCCAGAAACATCCTCACAGATACACCCAGAAATAATGTTTAATCAGCAATCTGGGTATCTTGTGGCCCAGTCAAGCTGACAAATTACATTAATCACCATGGAAACTGAGTCCAACTATGCCCACATTCTTAAAACCATACAGATAAGTCGAATTTATCTAGAAAGGTATGGATGGTTGCCACACTCATTCCAGTTAGAAACACAGATTAAGAAATCTCCTTTGTAAAATAGAAGAGAAAAAAATGGATTTTAATAAAACTCACTATAATATACTTTTCTTATAACAAAATGAATCTTTTAGAACCACTTGAAAGCACCGGTAAATAGAAAGCATTAATTTACACATCGGTGCATCCATTCAGAAGAAATGTCAGTAGTGCTTGCAAATCTTTCCTATGTATTTGGAGTTGCCTCTGCCTTGCTTAGTTCTCTTAATTGTGAAGAAGAGAAGGAAAGAAAGCAGCCAACCAACTCCCCAAAGAGACTCAAATGACCCACTGATTTGGCACTCTCTGTATTTGGGCTGTATCTATACTTTATCCATACAATATAAGAATTGCATGCCAATAGTAAAGTCAGAAGATCACCAGCGTGATGTTCATCACAATTTTATTGTTGAGTATATGTTTAGAAACAAAGGCTAACCAGACAATGAAGCATGCTCTAGAGCATTAGATATTCATCTCTAAGCTTGACTACCACCTGCCTCCCCAGGAGGATTCATTTACTGTGCTAAGTCACGTTTCAGGGTCAGCACTGCCGTCTGCCTACAACAGAGCCTTAGGCTAGGGCAGAGAAGTTTGAGACTGGGCCTCTATCTTAGCTATCCTAAGTGGTCAACTCAACACAGCCTAGTGTTGCCTGAAAAGGAAGTCTCAAGGCATTTCCCAGATCGTATTGGCCTATGGCATGTCTGTGGGGGGACTGTCTTGATTGCCAAATGATATATGAGGTCCAGCCCACTGTGGGTGGCACCATCCCTAGGCAGGTAGTCCAAGACTACACGAGAGGTCTCCCCTTCTCTGAGGAGAAAGCAGGGAGGCATAGGGGTGGGGGAAGTGAGAGGGAGGGACTGGGAGGAGAAGTGGGAGGGAAAGATCCAATCAGGGTATAAAGTAAAGAAAGAGAAAAACTTAATAATTAATTTTTAAAAGGCTATCTAGGTATGGATCTGCCAGTGAGTCAGCAAGGAATATTCCTCCATGGTTTATGGTTTCTCCTTGGGCTCCTGCTTGAGTGCCTACCCTTACTTTCCTCAATAGTGGGCCATGACCTTAAATTAACATAAACCCTCTCTTGCTCCAAGCAGCTATTGGTCAGAATGTCTTATCACAGCAACAGAAGGAAACAAGAACAGCTTGTGTGGGCCACATACAGAGCAGAACATCTGACACCACGAGGGACACTGATTGTCTCCGAAGTCCATGCCTGTGCCCAGAGAAGTACAACATTAAAAAACAAATTAAGAAATAGGCATGATAAAAAAAGAGGAAAAATATGCGCGCGCGCGCGCGCGCACACACACACACACACACACACACACACACACACACACACACACCAAATGATCAAACAAAAAAGGGGACCATTTTCTCCTGTCTGAAAGACCCACTAAAGTTAGATTTACTCACACTAAAGTTAGGTCTCACATCTCACCTCCCAGATACCGCTGCACTCACACTCCACAGGTCAGCCACAATGAACTTCACCATGATGTTCACAGGAGCCAAACTCATTCTTTCCCCAGTTGCTGCACACACGGGAATCTTACCTGAAGCCTTCCTTCTCTGACCATCACCAGCACTGACCTCTGTGGGTATTCCTGCTGCTATTTCTGCTGCGTATGTGAATGCTTCCCTTCTGTCCTATCCAAGGATGAGTACGACATGTACTGTAATGGCTTATTTCATTGTCTCTGTAGACACTAGCAGAGTAGTTATTGTCAGTCCCCCCATTACCCTGGCACCTAACTCAAACTAATGTGCAAGACTTGAACAAAGCAGGCTCAGAGTTTCCAAACATTTTTTAATCTCATGTCCTTAATCACTCATGCATAAAACACCCACATGCATGAGTGTTTCCTCACATGAACTCTCGAGTGTGTGTGTGTGTGTGTGTGTGTGTGTGTGTGTGTGTGTGTGTGTGTACACGTGCTGTGTAGAGTTTTAAACAGCTGACATTGACTCAGTTCCCAGTGTATGTCCCAGCCCTGACTGATACACTCCACTTGTGTGAATGAAGTTAGTCCCTCTCAGCACCCTGTCTCACTTTTCACTGTACTCTTTTGTAAGGACAAGGTAATGGCTACCCTAAAGCAGAGTCAGTGAGGGGTCAAGCTAGGCTATACCTGCCATCTGACTGCCATCTGACTGCCAGGATGAACAATTTCCTGTGCCATTCATGAGGGTGCAACAGCCCTTACAGCCTCATTGGTTCCTAAAGGACGTGACAACTTAAAACTGTCACCTAGGGGATTAAATTCCAATTTCTACATTTGGGAGGAGTGCATGTATTGAAATCAAACCGTAGAGAGAGAGCAGACTGGAAAAGCTGGGTCTAGCTGTGCATGGCCTGAATGCAGGATGTGTATTTTATTCTCTGAATAGAGGGCACTGTGGAAAGATATCTTAGCATAAGCATAGTGGAATTGTAGGTTGTTTGAGGGAAATGAGTATGGAGCCGGTCATGAGATAAGTCAGGCAAGAATCTGAGAGAAGATGTGAGGGTGCCAGTCCTATCCAGCAGTGGAGGGTTGGCAGGACCAGATAGATCCTAAGCACCCTCCTGAAGCTGCAGAGAGTGAAGAAAAGTTGGGATTTAGGGGCATTTTGAGGTAAGCACAGGCATGGAGCAGTGAGTGAAATGCGCTACAGACTCCCTCAGATGAGGAGAGAACAGAGGCATGGGGCAAGCAGGAAGGAAATATGGAGATCCGCAACCGTGCCTCCAATGGAACACTCTGATGAGAGCTTTTGAAATCTGCAAACCCCAACCTTGCCGGATTCTTCCCTCAGCTACATCCATCTATTGGCTGGAACGCGTTGGCCCTGAGAGATATGACAACCAGCTGGCTCTGTGTCCAGTGTGTGACTATCAATTATGGTAGTAAGAAACTGCTGGTCAAGGGGATAGGTAGATGGATAACTTATCCTATGCTTTGTGTGTCAGTCAGCTGTGAGATCCGCTGTGGTGGCCTTCGCTGCTTTGCAGCTACCTAGTGAACAGGACAGTGCAAAATAAAGACGTCCTGTTAGACAGCTATTCATTCTCTCCTGAGTCTAAGGCCTCAGCCCTGGATGTTAGCCCCTTAGAAACATCCTGCTAGCTCAGACAAATGAAATCTGTGAGTAGCCCTCAAGCTTTTTTTAGAGGCAACAAACTATGCCGTTTGCGAGCCATTCTTCTGACAAGATGCTTAAATTTCAATTTCAGTTTTTATATTGTGTTGGAAGACGCTAGAATGAGAATATGACAATATTCTTCTAGTTTCTAATCTAATTGTATATGTTATATCGGATTTAGATCACAAGTGTAGTTACTTTATTATTTTTTAAAGCAAGCTGAGGACCACCTATCAACCTTCACTGGCATCCTGAATATTTCATAAACTGTCTTTAGCGTAATGGCCTTCATCAAATAAGTCATTATTTCCAACCCGAAAGAAATGCCTCACGCCCCGCTCTGAAGACAGAGCACAAAGCCAGAGTAAAATAGTACAGCTTAATGCTTTGAGACACTGTGGTAAGCGCAGGGGATGGGAGATGGATGTGGCTGGAGATGGAGGCGGTCTCACTGTTAACATGAAAGGGTCGGCAGCACACAAAAGAAGCAGCCCTCTCTAACTGGAACGCAAAAGTGGGAAACTTTCCTATAAAGCAGCTTTAAAATGCTTTTGTTACCATACATGGAGGCAGCAGGCACCTAAACAGGAGGACGCTGACCTTTGCAGAAAGAGAAAGGAAATTACAGAGGCCTGGTTTTGAGATAGGGAGATGAAGCAACCATTAACAAGGGTAACAAGCCAGAACCGGGAACAAAGCCTGCGACAAGGACAATACTCCTTATCCATTTCAACTGTGTGGTGAGAATTTTGTGGGGAAATCTACCTGGTCACACACAGCTTTTCTCCATGCCTGGTATCCTGAGGACTTCCAGCTTGCTCTGCCTGCAGACATGGAGCCTCGGAACAGCTCTAGAACAAGGATTCAACAGAACTCTGCTCAGAAGAACTCGTTGCTTGGCTGGATGTTTGCTGAGGTCATGTGGGAACCCTTAAGACTCGGCCAGGAGGCCCCCTACGGCTTTTACTATGGAACTACTGGTTAGGGTGGAGACATCTACAAGCACCCATGTTCAACCTACAGAAAGGCTATGTAGGACAAGTGTCATTCAAACACACCAGCTACCAACACCCCAACGAGTTCCAGGAAAGTCCCCTAGGACAGGGGTGCAAAGTATCTCCCTGCCAAAGGCCTTCCACTACAGATGAGTGCATCTCAGAAAGAAGACAAGATCCTTCAGGACGGGTAAAGCAACAGCGATGGGATTTGAACTTCAACTGCTCATCTACACCAAATATCAAAGCAAGTGTCTTCACAAACCCAAGCTTTACCACTTTCAGATACAGAGCTCAAACGCAGAGGAGCATTAACTGTAGGAAATAAATAAAGCCTCTGCTGTTTCTCTATCCCAATCATCATATGTAAATGCTGACCCCCTCTACAGAAGAAAAAAATAGAACAAAACAAACAAACAAACAAAACCTAACTATACTATGGGAAATGCAGCATTTG
>LR749492.1:385966-410394 GCA_902729485.2 Mus minutoides
ATAGATAGATAGATAGATAGATAGATAGATAGATAGATAGATAGATACCAACATATCCCACAGTTCCCCATCTTAGAACTGCCACCACCCTGGGAGACACCTTTGCCATTTGGTAGAGGCTCTCCATTTGTTTCATTAGATTCTTCCATGGCCTGACTACCATCATGTAAATAATTTGCTACCATTAGTCAAATCTTGAAGACAGGGGGGATGCTGTGTCTGCATGTGGTTTTCTAATGAGCAGAGATTCCAGGCAGTCACTAGCATTGTTTCTAGGAAGTTTGCCTTTGGATCCCATCTCTGATTCATAAGCCCTCAGATTGCATTTATGGAGAAAGCCTTGGTCAAGTAAGGTCTTCAGGAACTCTGATCATTTACGATACTTCCGATATCAGCTTTCTCTGCTACTAAAATTATAAATTCACAAAGGACTGAGAGAAAGCTATGTGTTACTTTGAACACATTTAAATAATGCAAAGAGACTGGAATGCTCACTGTTGCTTTTGGTAGGAGAAACAAAACGTTTTAGTAACTGTTCTGAGTGACTTAATCACTATTAACCATGTGTCAGGAGCTATGCTGGCTGGCACATGTACCAAGTCATATTTCTCTTACTCTAAGTATAGTCCACCAGTAGCCTTGTTTTACAAGTGAGACTATCAAGGCACGGGGATGAAATCATACATTCAAAGGTACAGAACAGGAAGTGGCAGGGCTGCATATCATACTAAACAGTACAGCCACAGAGCCTTGGGCTCCTTTGTGGCCAAGTATGGTATAGCACAATGCTGGATGCTAATCAAAACTCACCTCCAAACATAACCAAACACAAAGCATGGATTAAATAATATCTTCATTATCATGTTGTGGGCATTATGTGTGTGTGGGGGGGCTGCATGGCATAAATAGGTGCACATGTATGTGTGATCACATGTGAATAGAGACCAGAGGTCTACATTTAGTGTGTTACTCTATTACTCTTTACTACATTTTTTGAGTTGGGGGTCACTCACTGTCTTAGTTAGGGTTTTACTACTGTGAATAGGCGCCATGACCAAGGCAAGTCTTATAAAAGGTAGCCTTTAATTAGAACTGGTTTACAGGTTCAAAGGTTCAGTCTGTTATCATGAAGGCAGGAACATAGCAGTATCCATTCAGGCATGGTACTGGAGGAGCTGAAGGTTCTACATCTTCACCTGAAGGAATCCAGGAAGAGACTGGGCATCCACAGGCAGCTAGGAAGAAGATCTCCAAGCCCACCCCCACAGTGACACTCTTCTAATAGTGCCACTCCCTTGGATGAGCATATGCAAACCATCACACTGAACCTGAAACTCACCAATTCAGCTAGATCCCCCCCCCCGCCTCCACCTTTTTGGTGTTATGATTACAGGCTTGCACTACTGCATCTAGACTTTGTATGTGGGATCCAAGGAGCAAACTTAAATCTTCATGCTTGTGTGGAAGCATTTCACCAACTGGACTTCCAAGCCCTGCCCATCACCTTTGATGTTTTCATACACTGTCATTATTTTTCATATTTATTATTTTTTTTTAAGAATCTACTTGGTGCCAGACTCTACAGTGAGGAATGTGATCCAAAGGAAAGAAAAACAATGGTTTTAAGAAAACCAGAGACTATCAGGAAGGAGACGAAAAACAGACAACTAAAATGGAGGAGGCCTGGGTAGGGTAGGTGGCTTCCTCAGTAGTGCACCACTGTGCAAACATGGGGACCATCCCCAAATTCTGTTCCCTTGTAAAAAGAATCCTTGTAAAAAAAAAAAAAAAAAAAAGTTGAGTGTGGCAGCACTAGGCAGATGGAGACAGGTAGCTTCCTGAGGCTCATTAGCTTCCAATTTGTTCTAATTTACTGAGTCCTGGGATCCTGTGGAGAGAAAACAATGCATACATGAATACATACAGAGAGAGACAGAGAGACAGAGAGAGAAACAGAGATAGATCAAATGCTGCCCACCAGTAAGCCCAACTGAAGTATTAACACTCCTAAGACACTGGCATGAAAGCATGCTAGACTTAGAGTGACAAGAGACACCTCCAGGATCTGCAGAAAAAAACAGTGTAAAAAGTCAAAGTGGATGGTTTCATATGAATGATATCTGAGGTTGACCTCTGCCTACTCTCTCTTCCTCTCTCTCTTTTCCTCTCTCTCTTCCTCTCTCTCTCTCTTTCTCTCTCTCTCTCTCTCTCTCTCTCTCTCTCTCACACACACACACATGTGCATACAAAAACAGACATATACACTGAGGGGCAGAAAGAGGGAGAGGGAGAAGCAGAGGCAGAAGGAGATGGGGACAGAGAGAAAAAAGAGAGAGGGTGAGGGAGAGAGATGGTGAGAGAGAGAAGAGGATCAAGGATGCCATGACATAAAATACTATGTCATATTCATTAGGAATGAAGAAAGGACGAGAAATTTCCCTTCACTTTGTCAAAATCTGAAATACAGCCTCCTCTCCTCCTACCACCAACCTCTATCTCCAAGGGCTTGCTCACACATTCTTCTTAACACTGAGTTAGAATTCTGCTGTTACTTTTATAGCTTTTCTACTGGCTTTAATAATTTAAAAACAGGGTAAAAGTAGAATTTAAGAATTCTTCACTGATAGTCAATTCAGTGAAAAAAATCTAGCCTGGGCAGCTATCTGGGCTCTTCATAAACCACATATATAAAGGCTTCTGAAGTGAGGGAGACTCCAACATTTAGGCTGACACAGGAGCTTAAGGGGACACAGGAAGACCATGTCTAGGGAGACAATGCTGGGCTGGATCTTTATAGCTATAGACTAATCCAACAAGTCAGTCTTCTCAGGAGACAGAGACACTGCCATGCATATTAAAACTATAAACTCAATCTCTGAGATCCCAACAGGTACCCTGATGGATTTCTTCCACAGTTACTGGGATCCATTTTCATTCCCTTATGCTCTACTGCCCCTAGTATCCGAGGTCTCTATCACATAGCATACTGTGAAAATTGCTAGTCTAGAGGGCTCCTCCACTGATCAGACCTCTGACTCTAGGTCTCCTTTCTGTTCAGGCTCTGTCTCAGTTGAATCTTCCTTTGTCTCCCCTGTTTGCCAGATCCCTTGCTTATCAATTACCCATAAATTATCACAGCCAAGTATGGGTGCTACAGAGTAACCAGGCACATGCTTAGTCCTTGTCCTTAAATTTTTCCATTGGTGGACAACCTCATCTCCAATCCTAGTTCCTGAGAAACCCTGACTTGGAAGAGAAAGATCTCAGGTTATAGTAACCTTGCTCTATGCCCATGCCCTGCACCTATACCTAACCTGGGTCACTGTCTTAGTTTCTTTTCTGTTACTGTAACAACCCCCCCCCCACAAAAACAATGTAAGGGAGAAAGGGTTCATTGGGCTCACAATTCCAGATTACAGTCCATCAAAACAGAGAAGGCATAGCAGTAGACCTGGTCAATTACGACCACAATCAAGACCAGAGAGCAGTGAATTAATGCATGCATGCATGCTTATGATCAGATCACTTTCTCTTTATTTATAAAGTGAAGGACCCAAGCACAGGGAATGACATCACCCACTTAGGCTGGATCTTCCCAAACCAATTACAGTAATGAGGACAATACCACAGAATCATCCCTGCAAGTGGACTTAATGTCTGTTTCTTTTTGAGATGCCTACCCAGGTGATTCTCAGTTGTATCAAGTTGCCAATTAAAATAACCATCATACCGTCATTTAGGAGCAAGCATTTGCCTCTTGTCTGTCAGACCCAGAATACGGAGATAAATGGTTGCCCCAAACTTGTTCTGGTTCTTTACAATTAGACAGTGTGATTCTGATGAATGAGGCAAAGCAAACCCTACTTCTCATTTGAGATCATCTTTTCTATGTGACCTCACGTGATCTAGCTCAGGACAGTTGACAGCATGATGTGGCTAAAGTTCCATAAGCCATTCCTTTGCATAGTGTATTAGTCAGGATTCTCTAGAGTCACAGAACTTATGGAATGCCTCTCTATATTGAGGGAATTTATTGTGATGACTTACAGTCTGTAGTCCAACTAACCCGACAATGGGCAGCTGTGGATGGGAAGTCTAAGGATCTAGTAGTGCTCATCCCCACAAGGCTAGTTGTTTCAGCTGGTCTTCTGTAGAAGTACGTTCCAACAGATGTGTTGACAAGTAAGTGCGAGCAGGTGAAGAAGAGTGAATCTTCCCTCTTCCAATGTCCTTACATAGGCCTCCAGCAGAAGATGTGGTCCAGTTTAAAGGTGTGTACTTGAGCTCGGAGATCTCCTTGCCTCAGTCTCCTGGGATTAAAGGTGTGTTATACCTTGCCTGGGCCTAAGCCTTTCAAGGCCACTATGCTTCAAGATCTCCATGCCAAGATCCAGGTCAGAAACTTGTGTCTTCTATCCTCAAGATCTGGATCACAGGTGTACCATCCAATTCTGGATTGTAGTTCATCCCAGATATAGTCAAGTTGACAACCAGGAATAGCCGTTACACCTCAACATTTTCCAAAATGTTTATTCTCACTATTTGTCTAGTAATAACAGGGGAGGTTCAGGGTTACTTGTTCCAAGCCCCTCAGAAGAAACAGTCTCAGCAAACACAGTAATAGCTCAACTGAACAAGTACATGGCAGCTCTCTTAGAGCTTCCGAGTCCTTCTGACCCATCCACACCATCTCTGCATTCTTGATGATGTCCTTCTTCTGCAGGCCTGGGAGTGTCTCCCACTTTCTCAGGCCCAGATTCTAACACTGTGTGCCTTAGAAGTGCTAATACTTCAACTGGCCTTATGGTGTGTCACACATGCTCGCTCTCTCTCTCTCTCTCTCTCTCCCTCCCTCTCTCTCCTTACCCCTCTCCCTCCTTCTCCTTCTCCCCTGCCTTTCTCCCTCCCTCCTTCCCTCCTTCTCTCTCTCTCTGTACATGTATATACATACTTATTAAGCAACAAGCCAGGTAGAGACCAACTTGGAATACACAGTGAAACTCCTTAACAAGAAGGCATAATAATATCTATTTACTAATTAATTGCCAATGAAAATTTTAAATGCATCTCACCGTGTTCTGTTCAAATGTGGTTCAGAGATATATTTAATGATCTAACAAAATGCTACGAGTTCAGAATATTTAACTATCATTAAGATATATCATTTTAAAGGCTAACATGGTACTTGTGAGGTCCTAGAGTTTCTTTCTTTGGTCATCAATACTGGGTAACTGTAAAAGCAGTGGTAGGGATAGCACAAAAGAAGGTACTGAACAGAGATGTCTAAGATCAGAAAAACGAGATAGATAGGAAGATGTGCACCTACCTTTGTGGGGGTACATTAAAGAATGCTTCCCTCTGGCTATTGCTTAGCTGCATTGTTTTTGTGCTTAAATTTATATTCTAGGCTTAAATCCTCTCATCAAGAAACAGCAGTGAATTCTGGTGTGGATGAAGAGGCAAAGGAACCCTTAAACAGCAATGGTGGGAACATAAATGAATAGCCAATGGACATCATTATGAAACTCCCCAAAACACTAAAAATAGAACTGCTGTAGTATGAGACACATGCCAGAGGCAACTTAAAGCTCAAATGTCCACCAAGAGATGAGGGCCATAGAAGATGTGAGAAATGCATGTTGTATATCACTGCCAGCCTGACTGGATTACCTAGGAGATAGTAGAGGGGATGTGAGTGTATGTAGTGTACCTGTGTGTGTGTGTGCATGTGTGTGTGCGCGTGTGTGTGTGTATGTGTGTGTGTGTGTGTGTGTGTGTGTGTGTGTGAGAGAGAGAGAGAGAGAGAGAGAGAAACAAGGAAGAACATTTTTAGATTAACTGAAGGGAAAAGATTCATCTTGAATCTGGGCAGAATCTTCTCATGGTCTAGGCACCTTGGTAGCATAAAAGAGGAGAAGGCAACAGCTGACAGAACACAAGCCTTATCATGCTTCCTGGTCTGCCATAGGCTTCTACGTATGAGCTCGCACACGCGCTCACACGCACGTGTGCGCGCGCGCGCGCGCGCACACACACACACACACACACACACACACACACACACACTCCTGCCATAAGGAGCTGAACCTGATGAGACTATGAGCCAAAGAGTTAGTTCTACTCCTGAGCTTTTATTGGCAGTTCTTTTGATCACAACCATGAGAAGGTGCCGAGTACATACATAATAAAACTTTATTTGGCCATAAAGAAGAACAAAAGTATTTCATTCAGGAAATGGCGAACATGTGCAGACAGTGTTAAACAAGACAGCCCAGTACCAGAGAGGCAAACGCCACTTGTTTTCTCTCATATGTGGAATGTAGATTTAAGACACATGACATGAAAGTAAAAATGAACTATTTAGGAGAAAGAAAGCAAGCTGCAGGGAACAAGGGGTGGGTAGTGAGGAGAGTGACTGAGTGAAGTCTAAGGACATGCGCACATGGACATTCCTTCCCCCTCCTCTTCCCCTCCCCCTCCCCCATCCCCTTTCCCCCTCTCCCTTCTCCCCTCTGTGTTTAGGTGACACGGTATCAATCACTCTATAGCCATAGCTAGCCTGGAATTCTCTGTAGGCCAAATTGGCCTCAAGCTCAGAGATAAACATCTGCCTTCCAAGTGCTGAGATTAAAGGTATGCGCCACCACATCCGCCAAATGTTTTCTTTTTAAAAATAGCATTCCTTAAAGGCTATTAGACTGGCTGTTTTAAAGACATAAAGATAGAACAGTCTAAGATTCAAAGCAGTAAGCCATAAATTTATATATCCTTTAAACATTGCTGTGAAACATGGCTGTTTTGCATGCAGGCAAAACGGAAGGAGCCCAAACAACTTCAGTCCTTCAGATCCAAACACAGCCGCCAGCACGGTGCAGAGCCCAGAGAAGGTCCGTGTGTAAAGACTGTAGTGGCAAGACCTAGCCTTGCTTCCAGTTGGTTCAGTTGACTTCACCTTGTGGAGCCTCCCTTCCATCTACAAAGGCAAAGGTCACACAGCCATCTCTCTCCAGATTCCGTGCTTCTGTTGTTCCCACTGGAAACCAAACAATGTCCCTGGAGAAGGAGGGTTTTATTTGAGTCTATTTGTTGAGACGAGGACTAAACTCCTCATCTTCCGGCCTCTACCTCCTCATGAGTCCTTCATGGGCTTGCTCTCCTGCCTGGTGCATGCATGAAACTGTCACCAAAGGAAATAGTGAGAAGTCATGTCAACAAGGGCCACACCTCTCATCACCACACATAACTCACATGTGAGACCCTATGTGATTTCACAGTTGTGGCATTTGTAAGAATGCAGTGGTACCAGAAGTCATCCCTAACTTGCTTGAGAACACTACTAAATGTGCACAATACAAACTGAGCGGCGCAGCTTGGCACTGGCTATAGAGTTCCAACGTAGGCTTCTCTAAATGGTAAAAGGAGAATTTCATGCACTGGGGATTTAGGATGACTTTAAAAGTCACGACCACAATGCAGTTTGGTGCACAGTATGTACCCCTGGGTAATAAGTTGAGAAACTCTTGTACAAGGGAAATTCCACTTGAGTTGGGTTTGTAAGAAAGATGGGGAGAAGCAACGCGTGGTTGGTGTTGCCACGCCCCAGAAAAGACCCTACATCCCTCCAGCCTGAAAAAGCCTCCCACGGCACTGCAACCTTCTCAGTTCTTTCTCAACTGAGTGAGCACACAATTGGATTAGACCTTGCCATTAGAGAAATCGGTCTCTAGAGAGCAGCTCTGAAATCATTCGAGCAGAAAACTGAGAGAAAGCATTTTACGCCTTGTGGATACTTCGGAAACTATGCATAAAACAGAGAGCCGGGCCTGTGGAGCTCCAGACTCCGGCTATGAGTTCCATATCAGATCAAGGGATAATAAATGTGCGGATAAACATTTTTATTTTTATGTCTCAAGAACTTATCCTCTCATTCTGTCATCAGGCTCTGTTGACCCAACTCACTAGGTGAGAACGCGCATTGAGAGAGTAATGGTTCACTCAAGCAGGCCAGGCAAGACCCCACTCATTTGTTATCCTAGTTACCTAGTCCCCCTTGCCCATTCTTCTTGATGTTTTTCTCCTTCGCTATTGATTTTACAAAGGAGGTCTTTTTTTTTAATTTGTTCTTCATAAATGGTATCGACATAACTGTGTTTCTACTCTTCCTTCCATTGTAAGGTAAACACAGGGCCTGAGATATTTCATTTTGCCCCATGAGTTAAAGGCTGATAGGGGTGTTAAATAGTAACCATGAAGTCAGGGCAGAATCCTCTGTCCTTGAGTGTTCCCAGATGCTGGTGATATATTTTAAAGGAAGGCTTAAGACTGCCTGCTTCCCTTCACCTGCCTGGAAAGGAAGGACACAGACAAGTGTACATTAGGCACGAGCTTTCTGAGATCACTAGGTGAGAAGCTTCCCGTAAAAGTCAAAGAGCAGCCTCTCTGCTGTTAGTGATGACTGCCATCATGGAGATATTCCTCTGTAACACTCATAAAGATGCACTTCATTTTCAAGGCTCATTTTTGTTTTATATCAAAAACTGTAAGTTGCCACACCAAGCTATAAGTACTAATACTTGGGACACACACACACACACACACACACACACACACACACACACACACATGAATTACCTGACAAAAAACAAAACAAAACAAAACAAAACAAAACAAAAAAAACAGGATCAGATCAATTATATATCTGTTTTCAATGGGTTTCAACAAAAATCTTATTTTTATGTGTTAATGTCAGCATTTTATTGAGATAAAACTTGAATGTAATGCATTTTATTGAAATAATAAAAGCATGTCTCTGACATTAACTATACATTTTGTTTTGAGTTTGCTTTGCACTGTCTCTCAAACAGTAAAATAAAGACAATACATTATTTCACCTTAAGCTTCGTTCTTTCTTAATTCAAGCTTTTCCTAGTGCTGGTAAGTCTCAAGAGGATGTAGACATCAGTTTCTCAGCAACTGTCTCTTTTCCTTGTTTGGTATCAGCAAAGGCAGAACCCAGTTAGCAACAAACACAGCCCCCCTTCAACTTCTGCTTGAGTCCCCCTACTGCTAGCACCTCTCTAGCAGAGCACTGGGAGTGGGGAGGGAACTTTCAGGATAGCATTTGAAATGTAAATTAAGAAAATATCTAATAAAAAATTGAAAAAAAAAGGAGCTCAAAATGACTTTGAGGTTGATTAATGTGTCCAAATGGTCCTGTTAAGGAAACATATCCATCTATACCATGAAGTTTGGGACCAACCTTTTACTTATTCACTTTATATCCCACTCACTACCAGCCTCCCAGGTCACCCCTTCCCACAATCCTTTTCCTGTCCCCCCTCCCCTTCTCCTCTGAGCAGGTGGGGGTCTCCCTGAGTATCCCCCAACCCTGACATTTCAAGTCTCTGCAGAGCTAGGTGCTTCCTCTCCCACTGAGGCCAAACAAGGCAGCCCAGATATAAGAACATATCCCACATTCAAGGCTGCAGTTTTGGGGATAGCCTGCTCTAGTTGTTCAGAATCCAAACTGCATACCTGGTATATATGAGCAGGGAGGCCTAGGTCCAATCCGTGCATGTTCTTTGATTGATGGTTGAGACTCTTAAATCCTTAAGGGTCTAGGTTAGTTGACTCTGTGGATCTTCCTGTGGAGTCCCTATTCCCTTTGGGGCCTGCAATCCTTCCTCCTGTTCTTCCATAAGAGTCCCCAAGCTCCATCCACTGTTTGGCTGTGGGTGTCTGCATCTGTCTGAGTCAGCTGCTGGGTGGGGTCTTCTGTGCAGGCCTAACAGGGTATCATTAATAGTGCCCATGAGATGGGTCTCAAATTGAGCCCCTTATTGACTAGCCATTCCCTCAGTCTCTGCTCTATCCTCTGTCCCTGCATTTCTTATAGACAGGATAAATTTTGGGTTGAAAGTTTTGTGGATGGGTTGGTCTCTATAGCTCCATTGGGGTTCCTGCCTGGCTACAGGAGGTGGCCTCTTTAGGTTCCATATCCCCAATGCTGTGAGTCACAGCTAAAGTCCTATGTACTGATTCTCCCTTATCCTTGTGCCCTGCTCTGTCTCAAGTAAAATAGCTTTTCTTTTTGAAAATACATATACTAATGTTAATTTTAGTCTCTCATTTAAAATCTCTTTCAAACCCTAGATTTTTTTGTTTGGGGGTGAGACTTTTGTTTGTGACCGTATTAATCAATTATTTATCATCTGTAACTGTCTAAGAACCAAGAGCATGAGATCAATGGTTTGGGGGATAAGGGCTTATGAGGAAATAATGCTCACAACAGTTATGGGTGCTGTGGGGAGTAATCGGTTTCCTCAGAACTGGCTTACGCCAGTTCAGCCCATTTTTCTCATTTCATGAGGGCATAAAATGATTACTTCCCTTTTAGACCCCCAAATAATTCCACAATTTTGAGAAAATTTTTAATGATTTTATTCAACAATTATTATTTTAACTGAATATTCATCATCTCTTTATTATTTGACCAAGATTTCTAAGATCTATTAATTACTCTGGAAGTTGAAGAGTGTTTTGAAATCATACAATGTTCTTCTCTAAGTAATACTGATATCTTATTACCCAATCATTAATTTTGGAAAAGAATCACTGTATAGATGTCTGTCTGAATCACTTTGTTATAAGTTGAATTACAGTACTCTAAATTCATGTGCTAAGGTCCAAGACTCAGAATCTGGCTCTAACTAAGACTAGGGCCTTTGTTGGTGTAACTCTGCCATTGGAGTGGCCCAAATCTAATGTGAATGACATCCTCTTAGGAAGAGGAAAGGAAGACATATATGCACACAAGCAGCAGACCCAGTGAATACAGAGGAAAAAGCAGACATTTGCAAGCCTTGAAGAAAGAGCTGAGTGAGCCAACTCTGTCAACAGTTGATACTAGATTCCTGGATTCTGGAATAAGACAAGATAAACTCCTTATGTTTAAGTTACTCTGTTTATTGTATGTTATTCTGGTGGCACCAGCAAACCATTGCACACTGCTATGTTCAACAGGGACAAGGACACAGCAGCAAAGCCAACTGAATAGTTTGTAGCCAACAATTATTATTCAGTCACCAATACACACCTGGGGACTAGTCAGAACACAGTGAAGGTGTGTCTGTCTATTCTATCCATATCTGATCTGACACATGTCAAACTCCAAGGCCCTTGTGACAGCATTGTCATCTATGACAGGCCAGGAAGATGAGAAGACACCAGAAAGACAGAGGCAAGGCGTTCTTAGCTGCCCTCTTAACCTGATACTTCAAAGTTCTGACTTCTGACCTTTAGTTGTCTGTGTTGCTTTTCCATTTATTTCTCCTTCTCTTTGCTTGCCCTTGTTTGAGAACAGAAAGTGTTTTCTTAAGGATCTTTCTTTGTATGAGTTTGACTTATCAACCAAATTCATAGGTTCTCCAAGATGAACACAAAACGTTCTGAGTCTGTCTGTCTGTCTTTGATCTAGTACATGTATATGAGAATGTATAGTTTACCTATACCAAGCCCAGCTTCAGGATTGGAGTCGTTCATGCCTGACTGTATGCTTTCACTCAAGTCTCTCTTTAAGTATTTATGGCTCAGTGACATCTCTAAACCCTTTTCAGCCTAGACCAAATCTTACCTTCTTGAGCATTAATGATCCTTTCCATAATACTTTTGAAACAAAACTCTTCAAAAGGAGGCCAAATTAACACTAGCTAAGCAGCTAAGTCGATCACCAGGGGAGACCCTCCAGCAAGATGGCCGACAGCCATGTTTATTTAAGGTAGACTAGATACCCAGGCCTGAAACCTATCACTCCTGGATATAAATGTGGCTGTTCAATACAAAAAGTGGTACCTAAGGCCACATTTATAAGAGACCAATTATGGTAAAGCCTGTTTAGTTGCCCCAAAATACCTAGAAATTGGGATGTAAAACAGTTTAAGGCTATTAGCATATCATAGTCTCTTTAGTGTGTCAAATAGTGCTAATATCCCAGTTGGAGTGGGAGTTTGGCTGAGGAATTACCAGCTCTTCCAATTAGCGTATTGTGTGAATATTCTGGTCCTACACAGCATTTAAATCTATACCTAAGGTTTCCCCACTTCCACTCACCTGAGCCTGACAAGTTCTTATGGTGATTATATGTTTGGCAAACTTAAGACAAGTTCGGTTTCCCCGGATTTCTTGGTTTTCTTGGTAGAAAAGCACTGACCACTGACCTCACTTAGCACAGGGATTACATAGTAATCCGTATGTCCATCAGAGATAGAGCACTTCTGAAAGGAAGCTGCCAGCAGTGATTCTCAGGCACTACTGTATGCTTCAGTGACCACTTGTAGGCTTGCTAACGGGGCTAACGGGTTTGATGACCTGGCGGACTTCCTAAAGTACCAGAAGAAAATTACTTGCTGACAGGGAGTATTCTGAGAGCTGTATAAACTGGACCCATCCCTAGATTAATCTTTCTATCTGAACATTGTTTTATGTAGTTCTCTTAAGCTCCTCCCTTTTACTAGTGAGAAGGTCAGGCCTGCTAGCTCCCCGGCTTATTTAAGTTTGGAAGCAGCGTTATGGTTAACATTGCTGGGAGTACAAAGGGAGGAAGAGGCACCCTGATCCCCATCTTCAAATATTGCCTATTGAATTCCTTAGACTGGGCATGTAATGACAAGTTAGCAGTCATTTCTTTCAGCACTTTGTGTACTGTTTCCTCTTGGCTTCACCATAGCCAATTACTTTCTAAATTATCTGTGTGTCCTAAATGTACAATATTGTCTTCCTTTGCCTTGGTGTTTTCATTGTGCACAGGTCTGCTGGCTCAGAGCTGAGAGCTGAGAGCTGAGAGCTGATTCCTGTTACCTCTGGAGATGAAAGGCTGGTCTAGGTAGACTTTCACTGTCTGGCCTTCTTCCTTCCCAGGCACTGTTGCTTTCTTTACCTGGGTGTAAAGAATGACACCTGTCACTTAGTGTTTAAATGGGTGCCCACAGGTGAGCCTGGTTGTGCTGAATCTGTGTCTTACATTATTTAAAAACTCTCTTGAGAAGTTTTTACCAAATCAGATAATTACCTCTCAGCCTTGGAATTAGGTTTCGCTAAGAGGAGGAAAATTGGGAGCCAGGGTAAAGAACATGGCCAATGGGGTTAGGGTACCAATCTCATAACAGTCAGACAACAGGTTTAGGTAAAAGGTTCCCTGTTCACAGCATTCTCATATGTCAGGTGAGGAGATTCTGAGTGTACAGTAATTGCTGTTTCCTCCTTTGTTGCTTCTGACATAGAGGATAGGGGCACAGACTTTGAGATCTTCCACTGGGTTAAAGAATCCATTCTCCTGTCACGTGAAGCATGAGGAGTAATTCATCTTTCATAGATAAGGAGAAGGTTTTCCTGGTCTGGCCTAGACAGCCAGAGTTGGCCCAACCTACACAGGCAGAAGCATGAGCAGCAGACATCCAGCAAATCTTATTTCCTACCTTATATAGAGGCTAACGTGCAATTTACTCTGATGGTATCTTTGTCCCATCCAAGAGAAAGGGTACTATTTAAGCCTGGAAATGTCCTGACATATAACTATATTATAAATTTTAATTCAACTGTTTAATTCTCCATATTCAGTTCTTATTACAACTAATTTTGAATATTATTTTATATTAAATGAGTTTTATATTTACCTGAAGCTGGTATTGAGTTACTTATTTTAGGCTTAACTTTGACAACATACAGAAGACTATGTAAAGGGAGATATAAATTGGTCTCTTGATCCAATCTTGTCCCTTTAGGTGAATTATACTTCTATTGAGCATAACTAAAAACAAAATTCTAGGCACATTATTAACTCATTTAGTCATTTATAAAATGACTAACCACTTGCTTTTATGTCTTAATTACCTTTATTTTAGCAGTTTACAAGTTAGTAGCCTTCATAAAACTATTATTTTATAAATTAAGGTGATTTATCCCTGTTAAGAATTTGAGCATTAAAAATTACAATTTTCTCAACTTAAGCGTTTATAGCACCAAAATAAAGTTAAAACTGCAAATACATTCCTTGGAGAATCTCAGAACCTCGTTTTTATGTTTCTTTTTATAGTGTACTTTTACAAGATCTAAATTTATTTAACAGATTTTCTTATATTAAGTAGCTCATTTTATCACAAAGAATATAATTACAGAAGAGAACAGTAATGCCCATTTTCATAAGGAAGCATCTATAAGAATAAGAAGATTCACAATTAGTCTTTACTGTAGTTTTGTTATGGCTCCGTTTTTCTAAATGGTTAAAACCTGACAAAGTTAGCAAAAAACATAAGTAAACAGCTTTAAGTCAGTTTTTCTCACCATGAATAGATCATTACAACCCTAGAAATTTATTATCCTTCTGTCCATCCTCCATGAACCTCATGACTAACTCGGGTCTTCTACGTCTTAGTGTTAAGCTCTGTGGGGATTGTCTTGATCTGTTACTTAGAAAGAAAGAAAGAAAAATCTTATTATTTTTTTTTACTTTTACTCCTGAACTATCTATTTATTTATAAGATTTTTTTATTTATTTAATGTATGTGAGTACATTGTAGCTGTACTGATGGTTGTGAGCCTTCATGTGGTTGTTGGGAATTGAATTTTAGGATCTTTGTTCACTCCGGTCGGCCCTGCTCTGGTTGACCCTGATGGCTCCAGCCCAAAGATTTACTTATAATTATACATAAGTACACTGAAGCTGACTTCAGAGACACCAAAAGAGGGCATCAGATATGATTACAGGTAGTTGTGAGCCACCATGTGATTGCTGGGATTTGAACTTGGGACCTCCGGAAAAGCAGTCAATGCTCTTACCCACTGAGCCATCTTGCCAGCCCAGGAAATCTTATTTTATCAAATGAAATCCATCTTCATCCAAAATATTTCCTTTTCTTTTTAATCCTTTTAACTAAAAATATATCTTCCTACTTTGCATCTGAATGAAAAATTAAAATCAAATTTAAAAGGAAGGACATGACTGCTCCTAGGTATGGTGGAGGAGAAGGCTTACTGTAGATGAAAGGGAGACCACCGCCAGAAGCAGAGGCATCTGGGAGAGTCCAGAACAAGCCTGACCCTGAGCCAGGCCATGTGAGGAGAGGGGTGGTGGGAGGTGAAAGCCAGAACAAAAGGCCAGGAGGATAAAGGGTAGGCCCAAAAAAGGGGCTAGTCACCAAAATGTCTGGATTATATAGGTAATGGCAGCTGGGGGAAGGGCAGCCAGCCCTGAGCTACAAAAGTTTAGGGGAGGGACAGGGTATGTCAGCTATACCCAGGCATGGGACTGGTAGAGATGCTGGGAGAACCTGGTGGCCAGGTCTGCTTTGATATGTTAAATAGACACCTCAGTTAGTCATTTGTCCCAGGTTCAAGGCCTAACAAAACCTTATTAACATTTCTCTCTCATACCTAATTGTTTCCTTTTACTATATTTTTTCTAAATATGAGTTGAACCCAAATCGCATACCTAGCATGCCATAGCAAATTAAGACTACCTGTACACAAAGTTTTAACTACCAACCTTTTCTACTGCAAGTGGTAAGCAGAATTTTTTTTCTCTACTTGGAATTTTAGAGCTTTTTAACAGATAGATGCATACACACACACACACACACACACACACACACACACACACACACACGTGCCATGATCTTTCAAATCCTGAGTGGAAGAATGTTACATCTCAGCAAAATCTTTAGAGATATCGATAACTGACCTGGACTAGCAGGTCGTTCTTCAGTGACAGGTTCCTGAGAGAGAGGACCAAGAGATGAGAAAATAAAGAAGATAGGAAAACTGGGGTCAGGAGGTCTTGCAGAAGCTGATGGCTCATGCCAAGCAATCTTATTAAGAAGAACAGCATCTTATATATGGTTCGCAGGAGGAAAATTGGCCAAGGTCAGCAGAAAAACTATCATGCGACAGGACAAGTCAGCAGGAAGCTAATCGAGTAATATTGTACAAAGAGAACACAGGACATGTCAAGGATGTTACAGACCAACCAAGCACATGATGACCTTGGGACTGTTGACCTCAGCTCCTTAGGGGAGAAGAGTTGAGTGCCCATGATCTAAATTCACAGCTCTCCCAAAGCCCTGGCCTGAGGCCATTTCTAGTTTTGACAGGCAATTGTTTTGCTTATATATTCAGCAGTCATCTTGGTTATACCTATGGGTGATGGCCAGAGTCATGGAAAAGCCCAAACTTAAAGTAGATGTAGTTATTGGGGAAAGGCACTGAAAAGGGGAGTAGGCCAAAATAAAATGGAGTGAGGGCGAGGGCGAGGGCAGAACCTGACGGCAGCCCCTCTGTAACTTGAATTTCAGGGCTTGAGTTTCAAGGTCTCTGTATCACTTTGACATGATTAACTCAGAAAGGTGTAATTTAAAGTAACCATTAAGAACCTCAAAGGCAATAATAACCTTCTAACTAGGAAGGGACGACAGTAGGACGGGATAACAGAATCCCCAGCATCCTAGAGAAAATAGGGAAGAATAAATGGAGCCATCAACAAAGCCAAGGATGAATTTAAAACCAACGGCTGTGTTATGGAACTGCTCCATCCAAAGGTAGACTGCTGAGGACCATGTGCAGAGGCCACACTTAGTGCTTGCCCATACACACCCTTCTACTCCCGTCTACTCTCATTGTTAGCATCAGATACTTTTTTTTCCTTGCAGATACTGCTTCCAGAGTCTAATTAGGAACCTTCCTCCATTCACAAATGCAGTCATGAGCTTCACCCATACAAGATCCTCAGGATCTGCACTGGCGGGAGGTGTCACCTGGGACGCCTGAGCAAAACTGCCTTCCCCCACCCCCAAAGTAGCTTGTATTCATGAGTACACCATGACACACCAAAGCACCAGACCTCCAACACTGTGTTCTCATCTTAATCCTGAGCCCTGCTGTGTGCACGCCCCTCCAGTCTGATCCTCTTCCCACCGCCATTTAGCTGAGGATTCTGCTACATCCATTTGCAGAAGCAATTTAATTGTTCAGAATGAAAAGTAACCGGAGTTTACCCCAAACCAAGACTGCGACGTGGGAACCTCGATGCTTCTTATCACTGGCAATTAGGTGAAAAGAAGAAAATGTGTGTTTCTAACTCCGAAATATTCTGAAGTAATTATTTACTTACTATTTTGCTAAATTACCCAGGATTGCAGTTTTGATTAGGAAAGCAAAAGAGAAGCCTGCAGGTGGCCGGTAATTTTGAAGCTAGCTCGGCTAAACTCAGGCAGTGGTCTTAGAGAATATTAACACTGCCGCAAACCACAGTGCCCTGGAGCTGTTCACCTGCCACAGAATTTAATTTATTTTATATCTCACCTAATAGACTGAGTCTCATCCATTAGGTAAATATAATGTGGAAATGTTGTCTTGTTTTTCTAAAGAGGAAAGCAGCAAAGATGAGAGATTTAGATTCACAGAATATCCTGCTACTACAACTGAGTTCAAGTTTGGGACATGCAGTGCCTCATTCGTCATGAATTTCAGTTTACGGGCTATGATTAATCACTGGACGATCAAGTGTGCTGCCTAAGTATACATAAAATAAAAACAAAATAAAACAAAAGCAGATCAAACCAAAAATTTCAAGATGATAAATTTAGCCGTGAACTTCAAGGGTCATCCGGTGGTTGCCTGACATTCACAGATTGGAAATACTTTTAATCTAAGAGCCCTCACGTGCGTGTCTGCAATATTCAGTGAGGCTGGCAAGGCAAATAGACACAGAACTGGATAATTCTGAAAAATGTTTCCTATTAGTGGTGACAGGGAAAAGGCTAGGAGCAGTAAGAAACCTTTAAAAATAAAAATAAGAAGTAAGCGAATCAAATACGACATTACAATAGAAAGGAAATTGAATTCATCTGCACCCGATAAGGGAGGCTTCATTATTCACAGGCACCATTGCCCTGCCTTGACATCAGAGACTGATGAAGCCACCCTGCTCTGGAAGACGAATTTAGCGTGCAAAGCATTGTTCTCATGTGTTCTCAGATGTATAGAATATACTTCACAGATGGCGGTAGATGGGTATTTTTATCCTCAGACATCCGTAACAAGAAGGAACATAATTTGCGCCGAGAGGAAAACCTGGAATAAGTTTTATATTGTTTCATCTTCTCAACTCATTTGGCAAAATTAGATTCTCAGGGGTGGGGTGGAGGGAGCCGAAGGCACTCAGAGCTTTTATAAATCACCTTGGTAAGGGTGAGTTCATTACACTTAATAAAACAACTGGGAAGGTGTTGTCCATGTGGCTTTGGGAAAGAAAGTGTCTAAACATTGGAGACATGATCCAAGATTTCAATGAAGGTTCTTTGGCTCATTTGGTTAATCTTTCCTGCCAAAGACAATCTTTAAATTCTCTCCCAGCAACTGATTTTCTTTCTGTTCACCTCTTCTGTTTCCTTCCAGAATATAAGTTTGGTGGTCTGGAAGGCAAGTCTCTGCACCCAAACCCACACATACCCAGCTTCTGATGTACACTTGGAGTCTCTGTCATCTTCTCTTCACATTTACTTGATCCCTAACTTCAGTAAACATCCCATTTCGTAAACTTTCATAATTCAGGGTCACACATACCAGGAAGCACTTGGGGCACTAGCAGTTTCTCCAGGACAAGGTTACATCAGATCCTGATTTCCAGTGGAGACGCAGCTGAAACTGTGTTGGACACTGACCTTGGAAGATGCAATCAACTTCTACTCTGGAGATGTTTCAAGAAAGCTTTGATCCTTGGAAGAAAGGACTTCTCCAAAGACCTGGAGTCATCTCCCACTACACAAAGGACTATCTGTTTCCAAAGCCAAAGTTTTCTCTTTCCCAAATGGAGGCCAAAGCCTTGCAAGTGAGCTGTGCTCATTTCGGTGGGCTTTCTGTTCTAAGTAAAGGACTAGAGAAGCAGGTTCATCTGAAGTGGGCAACACAGAACAGGAAAGTGCCGGGACACCATCAGTCTGCTGAAGGAAACGGTGTTTCTCAAAGGAGTGGTTTCTTGCAGTGCTGGGTAGGAATGTCCAATATTTTAACCCTTAATTCTGTAAGAGATGGTAACTTAGTATTCCATTGAGAAGAGATACCATGGTCCAGTGTCAGCAGCTCTTATAAAGGAAACCATTTAATTGAGGCTGGCTTATAGTTAAGAGGTTAGTCCATTATCATCATGGCAGGAAACATGGCAGCTGGAGAAGGAGCTGAGAGTTCTACATCTGAATCTGCAGGCAACAGGAAGAACTGGGCCTGGCTTGAGCATCTGAAACCTTAAAACCCACCTCAGTGACCCACTTCTAACAAGGCCACATCTAGTCCAAAAAGCCACACCCACTCCAGAAAGGCCACACCTCCTAATAAGTGCCACTTCCTCTAAGCCTCTGGGAGTCATTTTCATTCAAACCACCACAGATGTACTACAGGCTCAAGTAAATACAGGCTCATATTAAATGACTTAAAAATTTATATTGTTAGTCCATCACCAAAACATAGGAAAGCCCTTCCTTCTTATTATTGCCCACAAACATTTATATTCCCAATAAGTTGGTGCTGCCTCTCCTCTTACATACTTTTCTTTCATCCATTCACCCACAGCCAAAGGCCATTATATGTTAATTACCATTCTACCATTGAATGAATTCTTCATGACATGTATAACATTCAATGAGTGATGTGTGAAAGGTAGGAACCAGAAACTCAGAAGACATATCCCTGCTTGGTGTCATCTGGCTCTCAACAGCCCTATAGTGTGTGACCTTAACTTAAAAGGCACAGTCTGTGACGTATAGGATCCGTGCAACTTTTATAGTACTGCACAGCTAGTGGCAGAAAGTCACCATTGATTCTAAGAGGCATTTGACTCCATGCATTGTTCTTTCTTTAAGGATAATTCTGATCCAAACAAAATGTGAACTTCAAAGCCATATGCAACCATGACATTGCTTTTCCTGGGGAATGAAGACTGATTGCAAACCAGGGTGACAGAAATTGTGACCCTGGGAGAAGTTGACAGCCAAGATTAGCCAGCACATCCACAAAATGCAAATTAAAGACTAAATCCTTGCCCATGAATACTTATTGTGCTATTGGCGTGCTGCTTTTCCAAACAGCACATTTCTGCATATTGCTACTTTGGAGTCCCTTCTCTACCCAGGATATGTGCATCTTCCTCCCTCTGTCTGTTGACCCACTTCCTAGAAAGCATGTCCTGACCTTACCTTGTTTATTTCCCAGATTACTTCTTCTACTTAAGTAACATGGCTTCATTTTATGTAAAGTTGTAGAGAAAATGTTATTTCTGGCACCAGAACTTAGAAAGGGGAATCTCTTTCCATGGGAGGAAAGGCATCCTAAAATTCACAGGGACTAAAGGTGAGATCACAAATGCCATGAGAGAAATGTGTTGCCCTGCAGAAGGGACAAGAGAAAAGGATAGAGGGAGGGCAATGGAGGAACAGGTTAGGAATACCATATTCCCCATGAATACTTAGGATTGTTGGAGCATTCTAGAAAGATACAAAGAAACCCTGAAGTGTGTAAATTTATACCCAGGAACCTATGCAGACTTAATTCTTGTGTTCTGGAAAAGAGAAGTCGAGAAAGGAAATATCAATGTTGAAAGCAGACTGTAGAGGTGTCAGCTCAAATATGCTTAGACACAGAATTAGTGATACAAGACCCCACTGCCCAGAATTCTACCAACAGGAAGACCCAAGTTGACAACTAGAATGGCCTTCTGTTATGGGTCTTACTCTAGTCTGCCTTCATCATAATTAATTATGCACATGTCTTGCTCTCACACAAAATCATGATCTCTCCTGGGACTAAGACCTAGGCTTATGCATTACCATATCTCCTTATACAAATAGACACATACATAGTGGTTCATGAAAAAAATCAAGATATGTTTTCCAAACAGAGCTATTGATAAGAACAGGCTCAGAATATTCAGGAACTCTATAAAGATTATTTCCAGGTGAGTTTCAGAAAGCATCCAAAATATGACTAGAGAGGAAGATAAGTCTGAATGTGGTAAAAATTGGGAATCCCAGATCAGCATGTAATGTAAGGCCTGTTGGTCTTTAGACAAGAATTTTGTTAGCATGGGGAAGTATTTAATGAGAATCAGCTGCCCTGTGTCACACAACATTTAGTGATTTCCCTGCCCTGTGCCTTTCCTGTTATATTCCAGCATTCACACTGTGTACCAATAATGTCCACCAGTTATGGCAAGAAAAAAAATCTTTAAAAATTAATATCTCTGTAAAGTGAAATTTATCCTCATTTGAGAAAGTCTAGGCTCAGTGCAAAGACATCATAGCATATCTAGACCAGAATGGGGTCCCAGAACTTAAAAAAAAAAACAAACAAACAAAGAAAAAAGAGATCATTAGAATCACCATGAGACAACTGGTTGACATTCTCTTACCTCTTTCCCCCTGTGACCAACCCCACTCTTTGTTTCAGTCTTATCTTTACTCCTATTGGTACCTGGCCCCATCTCATATTCAGTTTGGCAACATTCACACCTGATAGAATGAACATGACCTCTGCTAGCTGTCACAGACCCAGCTCAGAATGAACATAACCTCTGCTAGCTGCCACAGACCTGGCTCAGTTGGCCCCCCTCAATCCATGTGGAATCAGGGGTTCCGGCAGGTGGGCATGGAGTCCACGAAAATTGCAGATGCAGACACAAGAGACTGCTGAATCTGAATGTATCCAAAAGAATACCAGACTTTTAATACAGAAGAAAAACAAGAAAGCCAGGCACACACATCCGCCACGTTACATTGACACAAAACAAAAAGGAACGCATTCATTAAAAGATGGCGGGAGCCAGGCCATGTTTACCACTGAGAATAGGAACAACCCTTAATTTAAAAGATCAGCTAAACACAGAAGCCAGGTGAATGCTCTGATGCAATGCTAGTCTATTGTTAAACCCACCACTAAGGGTTCTTGAGTAAATACCTGATTATGTTATTCCTCTGGTCCTAGTGAATAAAGGGGAATTCCCTTTTAGTAACCCTTTCATACTTCAAACTACCTGTTTCCTAGGCCATTGTGTCTTCCTGTGTTTGGGTGTGACTCAGCTATTGTCCTAATTACTATGCAGACTAGCCCTGAGCTTTTCTAGCTCTATTCAAGTAAATAGCAATGCCTGATTATTTTCACTGTCTCTACTAGAAGTAAATTTGAGTGTTACTGAATAGGTAACATTCTTACTGAATTCCAAGCTCAGGGTCGGCTTCAAGGACTGCCTAAGACATTGGAACACTGGTGAAGGCTTAGCTATATGTCAAAATCAATCCTAAAAGGCATTTATAATAAAACAATACTGAAAGAGAGCACATGGATCCATACACCAGACTAACGAGAGGATAGGATTTGAGTATATGAGCTATTGGATTGCCGAGGTTCCAGGAGGCTGTTTCCATGAAACTCTTTGCCTCCTGACTGCTTCCAGGCTTTTAGGCCTATAATGCATGTCACTACTGGAGTGGATGTAGCAGCTAGCCAGCAATTTAATCCCATAGCTTCCCCAAACCTCTTACTTTGATAACCGAATGACCAGTTTATCATTAATGCCCTAAATCCAAGCTCCAGAACTCATTATTTCTGGAGCCAAGGCCTGCTACCCTTGTTCTCTGACCATCTGCTGGCTTTCTACTACTTTCCCCGATGTGTACGTATTCTTCCCCTGATCAATACTGTGTTTAATGCTGTAACTGTTGCTTTGACACAGCTGATCCCCATGCAACTTGCAGTTCTTATGTCATCACTGTGAACTAATATATAAATAGAAGTCACTGGATTCCAACAAGCATAGCATTAGCTACACAAAGACATTCCCTTTTTCCTAAGCATCTACAAACTGTGGTTATAGGAGAAGTCTTGGTGATGTCAAGGAAGATGGCAACACTGTTTTGGGAATTTTCTAAATGAATCCCAAATAAATAGGCAAGACAGTAGCATTCTATATCACAATATGTTGGGCCATTTTAAGACTCCTGAGAGAAACAAGAGGCCATCAACTATCACTGTAACTGTGTCCATTGCTTTCAAACAGATTTAACATAAAAAGGAAAGAAAGTGGAAGGAGCTATGAATTAGGGGATAAAAATCTCCATCTCTTTAAAACCTGAAGAGAGCTCATTCTTCAACTGCCAAAGACAAGCCAATGAATGACTCAAGAAGAGCCAATGCTATGCATGAATTATAGGCACTCAGGATTTCTCAGAAACTTATAACTCTAATTAGAGTTGAGATAGTTGACTCTGAAAATGAGTTATGGAAATCACTTTCTTATGAGACTTGAGTCCCAGGAAATCAAGAGTTTTAAACTATTAATTGACTCATTTTGTAAGAAAGATATATATGTAAATCAACTTAGATTTCTCTACTGGCTACATTTTGCACACAGAGAGGAAGGGAGGAAAGGTTGGATATTGAAGCACATGACCCAAGACTAATTAGGGATTGGGGAAATTTTCAGCTGTGTTTTAGCATCAAAGCGGTAGGAGGAGATTTAGTGCTTTCTCCATCTGGTGCCCTGAGCATAAGCACTTCCCTTCACTTCATTTCCAAGTTGTGATCATGAGAACAAACACGGAGGCTTGCTTTACTCTTAGAAACACATACAGCCAATCACAAGCCAGCCCACTCCATTCAGTCAGCCAGTCAATAGATATATCTGCGAGGCACGGAGGATAATAAGAAATTTCAGTGAAAGAGTACAATTCACAATACAACCCAACTCTTCCATAAGATTCACTGTTACTGGACCAGGGATAGGCAAATTTTTTATCAAGTGGCTCATAAATCCCTACTAAAAACTAATGGCCCAGTTATCGTCACCTGACAAAAGTCTAGGAAATCCAGAGATCAGATAGCAGTCTGGTCTAAAAATCTAAGCAGAAACTAAAATATTTCCCTTCAGGACACTTGAGAGGAGAGTCCTGGGAGATTGAAGGAAATAGGAAGGACTGAATATGAGGAGAAATGGAGATAACAAGTTTAAGCTTTTGAAGAGCCTGTTCCATGAGTCAATAGAGAACTTGGCCAGAGAGAAAGCCTGAGCTTGCACACCGACCTAACAGAAATCCAAGGGAACCTGGAGGGAGAAGGAGCAGCAAGTCCTAGGAGCTGCTGCGTTCCTGCGTCCTGTGAGTCCTGGTCTACCAAAATTGTGTAACCAAACCGACTGCCTTTTTATTGAGCCATGTTAAATATGAAGTGTCCTTCATGGGCATAAATGCGGAGAGGTTGGTCCTCAGGTGGCGGTGTCATAAAAAGGGGATTCTATCAAAGGCTGTCAACTTAATCAGTCCATGATATGCTCAAAGCTGAGTGCAGACTGGTGGGAAGACATGACCATTAGAAATGGCTTTGAAGAATATAGAATG
>LR749492.1:410494-488174 GCA_902729485.2 Mus minutoides
CTCTCTCTCTCTCTCTCTCTCTCTCTCTCTCTCTCTCTCTCTCTCTCTCTCTCTCTCTCTCTCCTCACCTGCCAGCATGGTGTTATGTTCTATGCCACCACTGGCCCATACCAGCAGATATAGCTTACCATGGACTAAAACCCTCACAAACCATGAGCCAAAATAAATCCAACCACCTCAAGTTGTTTTTTTGAATATCTGTCACAGTAATCCAAATGACTACCTTCTGTTCCCAGTTCTTAAATGACAAGAACATCGAGGCTTCATATTTAATGTAGCAACAGCTCACTGAAAGGATTACAAGCAAAAATCCAGGAAATTAAACCAAAATTCAATTTTGATACAAGCACTGATACATCAGGCCAGTCTAGTTGATAATCTGCTTCATGTGTGGAATCAGAATATCTGCTAGCTTTCTTCTCAGCAAGTCTCATGTCCATGTCTGTTGCTTGAATTTGCTGACACAATTCTTTGATTCTGTATACCCGAGTCAGGTTGCAGCCTGACTGCTTAAATCCCCCACGTTGCTTATTCTGGTGTTACAAACAGGAAATAAAGGCAGAATGGATGGCACCTAAGCTGGCAGGGAGACTGATGGAAGCAAAGCATAGGACTGTACTGTAGCGTGTGTAATTGGCTTTAATCATATTTAACATCTGTTTCTCTATTTTAGCATATAATTTAGATGAAGCAGCTTAGAAATCTCAGCAAGAATCCATACTTTATGCTTATTGAAAGAGAAGCACTTTCTGAGCAATCAAATTGCTCTCCTAATTCACCCATAATAATGTAGTAATTTAGAAAGTCTTCTTTTTTATTTTCTTCATGAAACGTTTTTAATTGGTGGTCCTACTTCCTAAAGACTTCCCATCTGCCATCCTAGCAAAAGGAGAATTAGCAACCCAGCAAAACTCTGATTTTTCTGTCTTTAGGTGCATGCCTGTCTTCATGTAAACTGGAACTGCACCTTGTTGGAGAATATTCCTTCCTAGAAAAGCAAGCTACTTCCCACTCATCAGACTCAAACAGCCTTCTTTGCTGTCCTCCAGTCTTCCTAGGGGACATGAGCTTTATAAGTGATGATGATTTTCACTTCCCATTATATTGTCTGACTCATGGGCTCCAGCTCCACTCCTCCTGCTCTGACTGCTCCATGTCTTTGTGATTCATGACCTTTGGGTCAAAACCACATGTTTTGGGTCAAAACCACATGTATGTTTACTAGTTCCATGCATATTAATTTTTCTCTATAATCTATATTTGTGACTTCTCTCAAAAACTCAAAATACCTGGCAACAGTGGTGCTAGTTATGGAAATTATACCTCCAAATCCTTATACCTGTATCCCCTGGTCTCCCAAACTCAGAAGGAGAGTACACTCTGACAGAAGCTCTTCTACTACTTTTGAGTACTTTCTAGAATTCTCCAGCTCCCATCCCATAATACCCCACCAAATCTCTACAAAGAATTGGTACTTGCTAATGTTCTCCTTTCAGCCTTCTTAATCTGTTTCTTTTCCCAGGAGACTATACACTTCCAACCACCAACAGTAGGAGTCTTAGATGATGTCTAAGCACATCCCAGGACCCCGGCTTCTCTTCATAGTCCATACTTTGATTCTTAGCTGTCTGCTGTCCACTTCTACTCAGCCTAAATTTACCCCTGAAATGGCATCATCAGTTAGTCCATCTTGCTCACTCAATCAATAATCCTTTTATTAATTATTTTTATTAAATTTGTTTAGACCATTTCATAACATTTACTCAATGCATTGTGATTACTCTCATCTCTTCCTCTCTTTTGTCTCCTCCCACTTCTGTTAACCTCACTCTATCTCTCCCACCCTTCCCTCAAGTCTCTTTCCTACTTTTATGCTTTTGTTTGTTTTGTGAATCACTGAGTTTAACCAGGGCTGTCTCTGTAACCATGGGCTTGGAAATGTTCAGTGGAGTTGGTGAGCTCAACAGTCCTTTCAGATTCTTCATTTGTCTTCTTCTCTTTTCCTTTGCACACTGGATCTCAAGCCTCAGATTATCCCTATATCTTTGTTCCTGTGTAAGGTCATCTTTCTGGAAAGCCTCCTCACCCCACACCCACTCTGGGACAGTGCCAACATTCCAGTTCATCTCATCAACATGACAGAACCAAGCCACTTGTTGAATTCTTATGCTGTTTCTTAGCAGGGTGACTATAGCACCCCTTTTCTAGAATATGTGTGTCTTCTGATTCTATATGTTACCAAATTAATTTTCCTAAGCATACATATGACCCAGTGAAATACATTCTATTTTCTTTCCAAATGATAACTAAATAAGAATTTCCACAAATATCTACAAATACCCTCTATAACCATCTCCTAACTATGTCGTAAAGCAGACATCATGCTCCATCTACTGTACCCCACTTTCTTGCCAATGTGTCATGTGTGTCCAACACTATTCCATGATGTGCTAAAAGCCTCTCTGAATTTTAGAAATCTCCCAATACGCCAAGCTGCTGTAGAGTCCATTTCTTCCTTGGGTTGTTACATTTAGCAGGACTTAGTCAGCCACCAACTCCTAGTCTAGCTGCCTATTGCCATCACACGATAACATTTCCCTAATCTTCATGCTTGTTAATTATACCATGAATTTAACACTCAATAGTCATCATGAGGTGACCCAAAGGTCCACTACCGAGTGCAATTTATGATTTGAGTTGCATGCATAAAAGGAGGCTATTGTGGATGAGTGAGTTGTTCCATTAGTGACTTCATTCCACTTTTCCACATAGCTAAAATGTATTGTTCTCTTTTGATGTATAACCTCATTTAAGCTGATATAATAACAGCTTACTGTGAGGCACCTACTAGTTCTTCCCTTTTACAAATGAAAAGGCTTAAGGCCTATATATCATATGAACATATATATGATTGTGATGATATTTGGGGATATAGATGGTCTAAACTTTTTACCCAATAGAGGACTTACCATGCTTCTCACAAGGTGAATTTTTCATAGGGCAAACACTGTGTCTCCTGTCACAGCTAAGACAATATCAAGATAGCAATTAAATGTATAGTTAAAATAAAACAAGAGGTCAAAATTTTCTGTCTACCTTTTTCCTAAAATTTTGAATTGAAAAAAATACCAACTATACGGATAAGAAATATGCCATTAGAAGGATATGGTCTCATTGAAGAAAAGGTTATAGACAGCAAAATGGTATTAATGATGATACCACATGGTTCAGTTGTAAGACATAGAGAAATCGTGCTGGAACTGACCTGGAAACTTCCTCCTTGCTATTTGCTTTCCATACTGCTAAAAGGTGCTGCATAGCCTACTGAGGAAGAACCATTACCAATCGTCTTACCCAGCTGTGGACACTATGTGCTGCCCTACTGAGCTTTCTAGGCAGGGTGTGCCCAATGGGACAGTCATGCAAATCTTTTGGCTAGAGAGACACTGGTTGTGTGGCTTAGTCCACAGGAGGATATTCACACCTGGTACTACAACAGTGTCAGCCGGCCCAACCCCTGGAGCTCCCAGGGACTGGAGCAGCAACCAAAGAATGGATATGGAAGGAGCCATGGCTTCAGTCTTGCTGGACATCAGGGGGAGGAGTGGCCCTTGGTCCTGTGGGGGTTCGATGCCCCAGTGTAGGGGAATGCCAGGGCAGGAAGGAGTGAGTGGGTGAGTGGGTGGTTGGAGGGAGGAAGCACCCTCATAGAGGCAGTGGGAGAAGGGATGGGATAGAGGGTTTCCAGAGGGGAGACCTAGAGAGGAAACAGCATTTGAAATGTAAATTTTAAAAAATCCAATAAAAAAAAGGAAAAAAGAAAAAAACCTGGTCAAAAATTATTGGCCATAGGGCAGCTGCTGTTTTTCTCATTGGATATATTGTACCCATTAAATTGATCTCTAAATATTTATGTTTATGTCTAATGGTCAGTGATTGTGCTACTTTTGTCAGAGAAGCCTTCTTCTTGCAGTGGGCAGCAGCTACTGTAGAGACTCCTAACTGGCTGCAGTGCTGACAGTAAGCCACTGCTCCGTCATGGAAGGAAGACCTCGTGAGTCCTCACCCCTCCCTGATGTTCATAAGTAGTTAAGAGTGGTTAGGAGAAAGGGGCTAGTGAGGCCCTAACCCCCTCTAACGCTGTGTAAATGGTAATAGATACTGGAGGACAGAGAGGCATTTTCTCCAGTGGTGGAATCACTGACGAATTGCTCATGCTTGTATACAGCTTGTATACAGAGCTCTAATTAAGCTCATTGGGTCATACCAAAGAAGACAGGAAAGTAGAAAGAGGAATACTTGTAATGATGAAGGATTGGCTCAGCAGGAATGGGGCGGCTACAATAGTCAGTAATGGGAGATGAATACAATAAAAAATATATTATATATGCATGAAAGTGTCATAATGGAAACCCGTTATGTATAATTAATGTATGCTAATACAAAGAGAGTTACAAAAGGTTTATTACTACCTCTGAAGGAATACAACATAAGACAAAAAGACTCAGCATCACAGGCTAGTCACCATTTGGGCCAAAAGGGTTAAATTTGTCATGTTCAGAATCCCTCTTCACCCAGCCCTCTTCAGAGCCATGGGTGGAAACCTTTATGGAGGCTAGAGCCCTGATAACAGGAATTTATTCTTACCAGGGTCCACTCAACCTGGGAATCCCCATTCTTGCCTCCTTCTGCCATGGCATATTTTCTTATTTAAGCTGTTGACTTTTGAAAGGTCCCTCTGAATAATTGATGGCTTTCTGGAAATAACCAGGAAACATTTTTTTTTTTCCAAGAACAGAAGCCCCATTTGGGGAGCTGCTCAGATTAGAAATTCAGTTTCAAGTACAAATGCTTTTCCACCTGAAGCCTCCATCAGCTCGGGGAAGGCAGGCCAGGAGTGCTCAGCACTTGGCAAGAAAACAGTCACATGTAATTAGGAAGTATTTTTAATGTAGCAAATATCATTTATTGCAATGAACAAAAAACCATTTTGGGACCATTTTGGTTGCTGCCATTGCTTTTTGTGGATCATAATCAGTGTATATAATACTGCTATATTACAAATCTCCTACGTGGCCACGAGGCACAAAGGATTAAGATAATGGCTCAGTTTCCTGTGGCCTTACAAAAGAATCACCTATTGCTGAGAAGTCCAAAAAGACAAAATTCAAAGGCACATTTTAACCGATAAAGGGGGGAAGGGGAACAAAGACTGTAAATTGGCTGCTCATTCAGATGCTTTGGCCTCTCCAGCCTTCTTTTTCAAAGGATCTTCTCTTTGTCAACTGTGAGTCAGACTTCTAGTCTTCAAAGTTAAACGACCAGTTAATTCCCAAATAAAGGCAACATACCCACAGATTTGACTGCCACAAGGCCAAGGCTTTCCCCTCTCCTCAGGAGTGCTGTGGTACAGCTGCACTTGCTCCCAGAAAAGCTTAGAATAAAATTATATATATATATATATATATATATATATATATTGCAAAATGACAATTTATTCGAGATTAACAACTTTATTCAAGATTAACAAAATTAAAGCTCTAATGTCTGTTCCCCAATCTAGCTTCCAAACATTTTGGATTTAACTCTTAGGAGAAAAATATGTGGTGTATGTCCTTATAATAGTTCCCGCTCTCACAGCCTTGGTTTTGTGAGGTGCTTCAGGCTTCCCTTCAATTCACACTTGCAATACGCTTGTCAGTCCCTCTTCAGGCTCCAGGCATGGATAAGGGTGGAGGTGCTGCTCATATATGCATAATTCAAATCTGTAGGTCTTTTGTGTTCACAAAGTAAGCTTTGGACATAAATATATTTATTGTATATTTTCCAACTTAAGGGTTGCACTGAATCTATAGATATTTATACAATGTTTGGATTATCTAGTTAAAATGTTTAGACCAGAGAACTGCTTTGCATGTGTAGTGCCACATAAAGAGCTCCTGACCACAAGCAAAGATTTAACCAGTCATTTTGCAATCAGCAGGCCCCACAAATCATGTCTTAAGTATATGCTCAGGTACAAATCAGTGGACTTGCTGTGAACAAAACACCTCATCTATTAAAATAATCCTTCTAAATAATTCATGGGTGAAATTCTTATTAGACCCCACGTAGAGTCTGTGAACAATACAGGTGTATAGTTTTAATCAATTATTCCAAAATATCTATTGAAAGCCTGTTTTCACTTCATATTGAGGAAAGCCAAAAGAATATGAACAGACCCTTTCCTATTTCACAAATCCAGTGATCTAAATATAAAAGTAGAGAGCTTTTGAACGAGAGACAACAGTTTCAACAGCCTGACAGGCTGCTCTGGAGTCCAGTTGGGAGTCTTAAGTAAGGACCCTATCTTCATAACAAGACTGCAGGGAAGACTACATACAAAGGAGGGCATCCTATCGAGGTGTTCTTCAACCTATAAAACACCAACCTATTTTCCTCCGTGAACAAAGCGATCCAGTGGCTTTTATTCTTCAGATATCAGTGCATTCTCTGTGTTCTCAAGGCACAGTACAGGGAGCTGATGGTGCAGCAGGGCCCTCCTAGCTTGACCTTCACAGTTAGAAGATGATACTGAAGACCTAAAAGGAAGCCTGATTTGCTGTCCTATCTTTGTTTGCTCCAAATTATTACCAGTGTTTCCCCAAGTTCTTTCTGCCAAATAATTGCACAGTAAAAACACAAAATGTGGTATTTTATCATGCCTAAATTATGTTGCAAGGTTACTGCTTTGGAAGGCAGAAAAGGAGAGGTTTCATACCCCTAATGCTAGCTCCGTGGATTGATGAAAGTTTGAATGACATTTCTATTGGCTCTTTATATTGTTTCATTATAATAACGTGAATTTAAAATAGCACATTTCAACACATGGAGCAAAGGCACGGTTCACAGTTTCTGACAAGGAGTGAGTGTCTTTCTGTTTCCCACCAAAGTGGCACTGTCAGTAACAATATCATATACACAACTTACCCTTACTCAGCCCAGCCCACCGAGTAATGGTAGACTTTCGGCAACTATATTTTTTTCTTTTACTTTGGAGAACTGCTTTTATCCCAACATTTACATATAAAATAAGATATTATTAATATTTCATATTATACTGCTTCAAATTTACATAATTTAAATTCTTATATCATGCAACGGAATTGTAATTACTATCTGAAACACCAACATAGTCATTTGGAGCAAAATAACCTAGTCACTCTTGAATTTTTAGTCTCGGCTGTGGGGCGATATTAGGAGCTTATAGGGAGATAGCATTAAAAATGTGCAAGACATTCTGACCCATTTTATCTCATTTGAGTTTTATAATCGCCATGTTCAAAAGGTAGTGAAGCTAAAATATTTCTTCACTTGAATAAATTAGGCTCACCAGACTTTGTCTTAATGGGACCAGTACAAAAGCTCAGAGTGTGAATTTAAGTCTGGAGCACTTCCCGATCAACAATGAAAGATATCAGGCCGGGAGACATGGTAGATGAAAAACAGCTGCTGGCGTAAGTTGGAAAAGCACCATAATGTATAGCCATCAGGAACATCTTTCAAAGCAAAGAAACTGCAAGTGTCTGAGCCAACTCATGTCTTTTAGGAGACTGGGCAGAGTTATTGAAGGGCACAAATTGATCCAGGGGAATCCTCTTCACCAGAGCAAGAACAACACAGCGAGGAGAGGAGCGGGTAAAACATAGTAGCTTCCAGTCATTCAGAGAAGCATGTTATTGACAGGCTCCAATAGCAGCACAGGTGGCTTTGTAACACAATGGCAAAGTGCAGCTGTGGCTGTCAGGCAAGAGGACCTGGGACGCATGCTACATCTCCACAGTAAGAAGGCTAGTCCAGTGGTAGAGACAGGGTGCCATGGTGGATAGGCCAGACCTGCTGCAAACACTGTATCACGTAAGCGGGAAGCAAACTGCATGCCGTTACAGCTCTAACAGGTACCCCTGGATCAGGGCAGCCACCTTGCCTGGTCCAAGGAAACGGAATGACCAAGCAAGAATCCATTCTCTGGGAGGTTCTGGGGTTTTAAGGACACAAAGAGCTACTCTGAAGAGTGAAGCAAAGCTCTGGTGGTGGAGGGGACCTGTGGTGGCAGCTGCCTGTGGGTACTCCACAAAAGGGTAAGGGAAACGCAAACTGACCCCATCTATTCCTGATAAAACCTCTCTAATGCTTCCTCAGTTGTGAAATTAGCCTATAATTGGTAAGGAAGTCGTGATACAAGACATGATCAAAGTGGACATAAGCCCTCCTCTTTTGTTCTCTGATCACCTTCCCCGGAGTAACTACCGCCAGTTAGTTGGCTGCGCCTCTTCCTTAGGACAACTGTAGAAGCATCGTTATGAGGGTGGGTGCCATCTGAGGGATAATGCGCTCTCTCCTGATCCGGACTCAAGGCTAGGGCACCACGTGAGCGCAAGCATTGGCTAGCTGGCAGTTGTCTATGCCTTAGCCTTGTCTCAGGATTTACTCAGAGAGAACCTGGAGCCTGCACTTTCCATTTCTGACTAAAAAGATGAATGACTTGCTGTCCTTTTACTGATTTAGCTGCTTTAGGCAGCCTGAGGGATGTGGCCCTTTTCCCTCACCAGCCCCAGTGTGTCAGAGCCAGAGAAGCCTTTGCCAGCCTGGGGTTGCAGCCTTGTAAATCAGTCCGGTGCAATGGTATGTGAAGAGAGGAACTTCCCAGAGAGAGAGAGAGAGAGAGAGAGAGAGAGAGAGAGAGAGAGAGCAGTCCACTGTGCCAGGGTGCATTCAACTCCTGATTTATAAATCACTTCCTAGAAAACCAGGTGCAGAGTCCAGGTTTGCAAATCAAGTTATTTTATTCGGGATTTACCAGCATGATTTTCAAATCTGTTTCAAGACTTGTAAATCTATATTAGGATTTGTAAACTCATTTAAGGATATGGAAATTAATTTTTGGACTTATAAAGTACTAAAAACCAGTTTGGCTACAACTACCATTAATAAAAGAGAGACTTGTAAATCAGAGCATGCTGCTAAGATTTGGCTGGCAGGCCCACAAATTCAATTCTGGAGTTCATAACTTCAGGTGAGCACAGATTTATACAGCCAATTTGTGAATCATCAGAAAGTATAAGATTTTTATTCTGATTTGAAATATTACAGAGCAGCATCAGCAGTGACACCCTATTTATAAACTAAATATTTCAAAGCAATGCTAATAACCTACTTGGATTTAAAGAATTTGATTTATGAAACCAAAAAATTTTTTCTTGCTAGAAAATCTATGAGGTGGCCTGTGATTGTGTTTGGCCCAAAATGAAAGAACAGCATAAACTAGGTGCTATGGTTTCTAAGTAAGGAACACCCCCACACCCATGTAGGCAGACAGCACCCTACCCACCAAGGGTCTTAATAAAACCTGCCTGAAGGAACAGTGAGCTCTCCCTCTGTTCTAGTTGGGCATCCACAGATAACATGTCCTTGAACATCACAGCCTTATGTTCTGGTGAGTCTTACTTGGGGTTTCTATTGCTTCAATGAAACACAATGACCAAAAAGCAAGTTGGGGTGTGGTGGTTTGAACATGCTTGGCCCAGGGAGTGGCACTATTAGGAGGTGTGGCCTTGTTGGAGGAAGTGTGTCACTGTGGGCTGGGTTTTGAGACCCTCCTCCTAGCTGCCTGAGGACAGTCTGCTCCTGGCTTCCTTTGATTGAAGATGTAGAACTCTCAGCTCCTCCGGCACCATGTCTTCCTGGACACAGCTGTGCTTCCTACTATACTAATAATGGACTAAAGCTATACGCCAGCCCTAGTTAAATGGGGAACTGGGGTTTATTTGGCTTACACTTCCGTATTGCTGTTCATCATCAACAGAAGTCAGGTCAAGAACTCAAACAGGGCAGGAACTTAGATGCAGGAGCTAATGCAGAGACATGCTGCTTACTGGCTTGGTATCTCGGCTTTGTTCAGCCTGCTTTCTTACAGAACCTTGGACCACCAGTCAAGGGATAGGACCACCCACCAAAGGCTCTGCCCTCCCCTATAAATCACTGATTAAGAAAATGCCTTACAGCTAGATCTTATGGAAGGCATTTTCTCAATTAAGGTTCTTCTCTTTAAGACGACTCCAGCTTGTGTCAGGTAGATATAGAATTATCCAGAACATGGTTTCTTCAGATTCTGAGACTTGGACAAATGACCCTCCCATCAGCCTATACTATCCATGATTCTTAGACTTCAGGCTTTCCTAGATATACTGCCCACAGACTGTATGCCCATGGCATAAGCACATGAGACAATCTCTATCAGTCTTTCTACCACCTATCTTCTCTCCTCTTGTTCCTGTGTCATTAGAGAGCTATGACGACCACACCAGATGTAGCAGCGTAAGAAATGCATTACGCTGATGCTAAACCTCAGGGTCACCTTGAAAGCCTCAAGGTGATTAGTGAGTACTTAGTCTCTGGAGTATAGAACCAGGACAGTTTCTTAGATTTTGAACTTCAGGATTCAAGTAGGTCGATCATATCAAAAAAATATTATTTTCATGTTGCATGTAATTTTAGAAAGCACACTTGCTCCTCGCCCAGTGCCAGCGATGGTGGTCTCACCCCGCTCACACAGCTAGCTTCACCAAACCTCTAAGGACTGTCCTGCAGCTGTCTCCTGCCCACCTGAGTCACCGAGAATGGAAAACACCAGACAGCCTTCATATTTTAAAAGCAGTCAGATAACACACCTGCTGGGCGAAGAATTTCTTGCCCCATCCTCCTTAGCCTCTGCAGCCACGTGCAGAGGCTACAAACTATGGAGAGTTACATGTCTGCTGCTTCCTATCTGCTCCACAGCCTGCTCCAAATCTCTCTCTCTCTCTTTCCTCCTCATCCTCCTGGGACCTGGAAATCCTACCTTATCCTCGCCCAGCAATTGGCTTCTGCTGCCCTTAATAACCAGTTAAAATGGGGAGAAGGTTCCCATGGAATCAATCACCTGAGCATGTGATCCACTCCTCCTTGGGGGCAGCCCCTCTTTTTATTTTTCCAATTTTTTTATTAGATCTTTTCTTAATTTACATTTCAATTGCTATCCCGAAAGTCTCCTCCCCTCTCCCCCTCCCCCTTCCCTGCTCCCCTGCCCACCCACTCCCACTTCTTGGCCCTGGTGTTCCCCTGTATTGGGGCATATAAAGATTGCAGTACCAAGGGGCCTCTCCTCCCAATGATGGCCTCCTAGGCCATCTTCTGCTATATATGGAGCTAAAGACACGAGTTCTGGGGGTTCTGTTTAGTTCATATTGTTGTTCCTCTTCTAGGGTTGCAAACCCCTTCAGCTCCTGGGGTTCTATCTCTACCTTCTCCAATGTGGGCCCCGTACTCCCTCTTATGGATGACTGTGAGCATCCACTTCTGTGGGAGTCAGCTATATCAGGGTCCCTTCTGTAAACACTTGCTGTATTCCTCCTTTGAATAGGAAACAAAATACCCATGAAAGAAGTTACAGAGACAAAGTTTAGAGCTAAGATGAAAGGATGGACCATACAGAGACTAACCTACCGGGGATCCATCCCATAATCACTCACTAAACTCAGGGTAGCCCCTCTTGAGGAAGCAGAATTAGTATCATAATACAAACAGCACCAGGAAAATCCACATTTTAGAGCAGTTGTGCCTAGCTAAAGCAATTTTCCCCCAGGGAGGTTTGGAGATATTTGTTGTGGTCCTATCTGGGAATTAAGCTACTATACAATGGGTAGAAACCAGGGATGCTTTTGGCTTTCAGTGTACTGCAGACAACTACAACAAAGAAGTGGAGAGCCAACGTGTCAATGGAATAGAAACTGGTCAGCCCTTTCAAAGGAAGAAGATATAGCATGATGACCCCCACCAGGACCCCTCCCGTTCTGGCCCCCATTATTCTGCCATGGGGAACAAATTAGCAACTCATGCTTATTTAGCTGCTTTATAAAGAGAATGTGGTCAAAATTGGTACCATGCCATATATATAGTTCATATCACGAATAGGCTTGGCTACTTCAAGTGTACATGATAGTCAATCAAGAGGGCTTCTGTGAAAGTTTTATAAAATTACATTATTTGACTGGAGACCTCTTCATTTGAATTGAAAATAAGTCTGTGGGTTAGAAAGGAAATCCGAGGCAAGAATTCTTTCCAGCTTTTTTCAACAATGTATAAAGCAACCCCACACAGGGAGCTCCTAGGGAGCCTGAGACCCTTTTGATTATATGGTGTTTAGAATAAAATAAAACAAATCCCATGTTCTTTTATTCTGACCTGAAAACAGCTTCTAAATGATCACCTTGGGTGTTCTTTTCCTCTACTTATTGCTATGTTCTTCCATTTGAATTACTGCTCAGCATCACCTCAGAAACCAGCTGAATATTGGCCGATTGTACGAAGACAGTCTCACATTGAGATTATAGTACCCCTCCCCGGACTTGCTCTATTCGTAGACCCAGCCATTATAAGAATCCTAAAGACAGACACAGAACTCCACATTCAAATGGTGCATTTGAATCACATGGTGAAGTGTATTGTATAAATGCAAATGAAGAGAAATATGGCATTGTAAGAGCCCAGCCACTTGTGCAATTAGGAAGGAAATCGGGATTGTGGAGAACAGCATCCAGCTGAGCACTCAATTATGCAAAGGAAAAAGAAGTTTAAGGAAACTTAGTGTGGTGAGTCAGATCTTTGGAAAGTTTAAATATCTGAAGTGCAACAAGAATGCCCGTGATAACCCACCTCGTCTCTGCATACATTTCCTGCTGTTCCAGTACAGTACACATCATGCCCCTGACTTCAGTGTTGCTTTGACTCATTTCACAGACAACCTATGGCTCTAACTCAGAACCCTCCAATTCATTTTCTGACTGTGGAGTCCGTAGCCTACAGGTCGATGAAGGCCTGCAAGGCGATGGAGCTTTCTCAGGTTATCCAGGCTGCTCACAGCTTTGTGTACAAGTACAGAGGGGAAAGGTCAGCAAAACAGTGAGCTCTTGTCATTTAATCATTCTATGGGAAATGGCGCTAAGAAAACATGAAGCATGCTGGTTACAAGCAACGAGCTCATTTCATATTCATGAGTATGTAAGAGAGGAATATACGTCATGGCAAGATATAGCATGATGAGGAGTATGTGTTAAGAAACACCATAGTTACTGTCTCTGCTTCCTTGTGGTAAGTTTCTCCAGCTTGCCAGAGTGCTCAGTGTGGCTCAGTCCTGCCATGAGAAGGCCAAAGCCATGCTCATGACCTTTGTAAAACTCTTTTATCTAAAACCACACACTCCAGGATGAGGGCAGACAGCCTTCAGATGCACAACTCATTCGGCAAGCAACCATCCGTCCAGCAGTCATGGTGAACCTAGGTTTTTCTGGACAACGACATCACTTTGGTATTGAGGCAATCATATCCTAATGGAAGAGACAAATGGACCCATATGGCATATCCCATATGGTGAAATAGAGACTCCTCCAGGTACTACTCCAGGTACTATAGGAATATAAGGAGTTGATGAAACCTTCAAAAAAGTGGTTATATTTAAACTAGTTTTCTATATTAAATTAAGTACATTAGAAAGCCCAACAGATAAGTAGGAAGTGAGGAAGGAGGAAACGGCAGGATCAAACAAAGCTCGGCAATGAAGACAACATTCAAAGCTTCCAAAAAAAAAAAAATCTTGACATAGCAGAAGCATGTGGTTTCCAGTGATGAGGGGAAAGGATTAAAGCAGGGACTTTCTTCAGAGGTGATGTCAAAATGCATGGGAGCAATTACCAAACCAAATGACCTGTGATGAGCAACTTCACAAATTTACCATGAGAGCCACAGTGCCCATATATTGATCAACTATGATAGCAGATTCCCCTTAGCTGAGAGATACATTTTTCTTTCTTTTTTAAAATTAGATATTTTCTTTATTTGCATTTCAAATGTTATCTCCTTTCCTAGTTTCCTCTCCGAAAATCCCATATACCCTCCCCCTCCCCCTGCTCTCCAACTCACCCACTACTGCTTCCTGGCCCTGACATTCCCCTATACTAGGACATAGGAGGTTCTAGAACCTTCACAGGACCAAGGGCCTCTCCTCCCATTGATGGCCCACTAGGCCATCCTCTCCTACATATGCAGCTAGAGACACGAGTACCCCCCGCCATGTGTTTTCCTTGATTGGTGGTTTAGTCCCAGGGAGCTCTAGGGGAACTGGTTAGTTCATATTGTTGTTCCTTCTATAGGGCTGCAACCCCCTTCAGCTCCTTGGGTCCTTTCTCTAGTTCCTTCATTGGGGACCCTGTGTTCCGTCCAATAGATGAGTGTGAGCATCCACTTTTGTATTTGTCATGCACTGGCATAGCCTCACAGGAGACAGCTATATCAGGCTCCTGTCAGTAAAATCTTTCTGGCATATGCAATAGTGTCTGGGTTTGGTGGTTGTATATGGGATGGATCCCCAGATGGGGCAGCCTCTGGACAGTCATTCCTTCAGTATCTGTTCCACACTTTGTCTCTGTAACTCCTTCCATGGGTATTTTGTTCCCCCTTCTAAGAAGGATCGAAGTGTCCACACTTTGGTCTTCCTTCTTCTTGAGTTTCATGTGTTTTGCAAATTGTATTTTGTGCATTCTGAGTTTCTGGGCTAATATACACTTATTAATGAGTGCATATCATGTGTGTTCTTTTGTGATTGGGTTACCTCACTCAGGATGATATCCTCCAGATCCATCCAATTTCATAAATTCATTGTTTTTAATAACTGTGTAGTACTTCATTGTGTAAATGTACCATATTTCCTGTATCCATTCCTCTATTGAGGGAAATCTGGATTCTTCCCAGCTTCTGGCTATTATGAATAAGGCTGCTATGAACATAGTGGAGCATGTGTCCATATTACAATTTGGAGCATCTTCTGGGTATATTCCCAGGAGTGGTATTGCTGGTTCTTCCGGTAGCACTATGTCCAATTTCCTGAGGAACCACCAAACTGATTTCCAGAGTGGTTGTACCAGTTTGCAATCCCACCAGCAATGGAGGAGTGTTCCTCTTTCTCCACATCCTCTCCAAAATCTGCTGTCACCTGAATTTTTGATCTTAGCCATTCTGACTTGTATGAGGTAGAATTTCAAGGTTATTTTGATTTGCATAATTCCTAATGATTAAGGAGGTTGAACATTTCTTTAGGTGCGTCTTTGTTTAGCTCGGTACCCCAAAATACAATTCACAGACCACATGAAGCTCAAGAAGAAGGAAGAACACAGTGTGGGTACTTCGGTACTTCTTAGAAGGGGGTTCAAAATACCCATGAGCAGAGATACAGAGACAAAGTTTGGAGCAGAAACTGAAGGACTGACCATCCAGAGACTGCCCCACCTGGGGATCCATTCCACACAAAACCACCAAACCCAGACACTTTTGTGGATGCCAACAAGATTTTGCTGACAGGAGCCTGATATAGCTGTCTCTTGAGAGGTTCTGCCAGTGCCTGACAAATACAGAAGTGGATGCTCACAGCCATCCATTGGACGGAGCACAGGGTCCCCAATGGAGGAGCCAGAGAAAGTACCCAAGGAGCTAAAGTGGGTTGCAGCCCCATAGGAGGAACGATATGAACCAACCAGTACCCCCAGAGCTCCCAGGGACTAAACTACCAACCAAAGAGTACATATGGAGGGACCCATGTCTCCAGCTGCATATGTAGCAGAGGATGGCCTTGTGGGATATCAATGAGAGGAGAGGCCTTTAGTTTAGTGAAGCCTCAGTGCCCCAGTGTAGCAGAATGCCAGGACAGCGAAATGGGAGTGGGTGGGTTAGTGAGCAGGGGAGGGGGGACGGAATAGGGGATTTTCAGAGAGGAAACTAGAAAAGGAGATAACATTTGAAATGTAAATAAAGAAAATATCTAATAAAAAAACTAAATAGAAGAAGAAGAAGAAGAAGAAGAAGAAGAAGAAGAAGAAGAAGAAGAAGGCCCACCAAACAGCATAGATTGTTTCCTGAACCTTGAAAAGCAGGACTTCAACATGTGACTCAGAACAGCATGCAATTTAGAGCTCATGAAATATTTGTTTCAAGACCTTTCTATGCTGTGATCACATGGAAGACCTGACTGACTTCCCTCCAGAAAGAGAACTTTCTGCAGCCTGGCATAGTAGCATTCCTTTCCAGCCTGCTGCTTCACCCTTCCTGCTTTATTGGTTTAATTCCTTCTGTGGTGGTTCAAATAGAAAATGCTCCCATGGGCATCTATTTAAATGATTTGCCATCGTGGAGTGGCAGTATTTGAGAAGGCTAAAGAAGAGTGGCCTTGTTGGAAGAAGTGTGTCATTGGCGAGGATAGGCTTTGAGATTTCAAAAGCTCATGCCAGGCAAGCCTCTCTCTCTCTCTCTCTCTCTCTCTCTCTCTCTCTCTCTCTCTCTCTCTTTCTCTCTCCCTCTCTCTCTCTCTCTCTCTGCTTATGGGTCTGTCTAGGGATTGTAGCTCACATCTACTTCTCCAACACCATGTGCCTGAATGACACCATGCTCCCCATGATGATGATGGAATAAATCGTTGAAACTAGAAGCAAGTCCTCAATTAAATGCTTCCAGTTGTAAGAGTCAACTGAAGGTCCTGGCTTCTCTTCACTGACATAGAAAAATGATTAAGGCAGTTTCCAGACCCTTGTGAGCATAGTTCCTTATGTGAAATCTCTATGAAAATACTATTGGTACAATGCACATACATCAGGCATTTGGGGTGCATATAAGGAACACAGGAAAGGCTGCAAAGAAAGGCTGAAGAGAGAGGTTGGCACATGAAAACAGCATACTTCAAAATTTCACTTCCAAGTCCTTACTAATATTTTCTTGTCTTTTTCTTCTCTTTTGCCCAAAGTCTACTTTTTTCTTTTTTCTTTTTCAGAAACCCTGCCCTTTGTGTTGGCCAAGCAAGTGAGGAAGAAATTTAAACTTGTCTGTCACAGTTTCTTGTGACGATTCATGAAATAACCTTGACTCGGCTGTAAGACATGGAAGAGAAACTAAGACACAATAAAGCCCATAAACTATATCATTAAACTCAGAACAAGTCAATATTGATGTTACTGGACACTTTTTTGTCATCAAGATTGATGAGCCTTATGACTAGTCAGACAGACAAGGAAATGTCACGTAATCATGTCAAACTACACTATGTACACTTAATAGCTGAATGTGGAATTTAGGGAACAGCCCACAGATATGTTGAATGCAACCTCTTTCCCATATCTGCAAAGAAAAGCCTTACTTCCTACAAACTGTCTGCCAGGTTCTTGAGAAACCTTCCTGTTCTTACCTGTGTCAAACTAACAGGAAAACAGATTTGTGACCATGGAAGAACTGGAATGGAGCAAAATGCACAGTTTCCGAGACCCGAGACATGTAAACCCAGCCATGCTGATCTCCCCACACGCCTGCGGAAGACTGGCAGGCTGTCTTCAGTAATGCCACCAGAGTTCCTCCTGTCTACTCAACAGGGCCTCAGTCTATAAAAAAGAAAAATTATAGACTGAGGAAAAAAAGTCCCTTTTATAAAAGTCTGGTCATAATGTTCGATGAAATGATAAATGAATAGGTTTTCACTTGCAAACTAGTAATTAGGCCATTCCTCATTTCTTTATTGGAAGAAAACCCCAATATTTAATCATCATTATGTGATCATTTAATTGTAGCAAAACATTGCTCCAGGCAATAGCATACATTTACCTTGCCCCCATCTCTGTTTCTTGTCTTTTTTTTAAATGATGTTCATTTTTTTTATTAATCATTTTCTTTGTTTACATTTCAAATAATATCCCCCTTTCCCTGTTTTCATTCCACAACCGTCCTCATCCCATTTCCCCTCCCCTTTGCCTCTATGAGGGTGCCCCCCATGCACTCACCCACTCCTGCCTCACCACCCTAGCATTCCCCTACACTGAGTCATCAAGCTTCCACAGGACCAGAGGTCTTTCCTCCCATTGATGCCCAACAAGGCCATTCTCTGCCACATATGTAACTGGAGCCATGAATCCCTCCATGTATAGTCTTTGGCTGGCGGTTTAGTCCCGGGGAGGTCTGGGTGGTCCTATCTCTGTTTCTTAAAGGTAACAATGAACAAAAACCCCAAACATTTCCACCATGTAAGTATTAAGTGTAGTTAGAAATAGGGTAATAGTCTCTAAGTTTTTATAATTTTAATATATTTTTTTCTGGTTTTGTTGTAGCTGTACTATCTGGCTGGCGATACACTAACTCAGTAGGAAGATCTGAAAGATACATGAAGAATCAGAAAAAAATAAAATAGAATCACCTGCCATCCAATTTTCCAAGAAAACTGCTATTGTTAATATTTTAGTGGATTTCCATTAAGCCTTTTCCTTTGAGATTTTATTTTCAAAATAATATTCATGAAATAAGATTTAGACAAGTATCAGACACAGAGCCATTTTAATGGAGGCAACAAAATACAGTTATTTTGCAAAGCAATCTTGGAAAACTTAGAATATAGTTTTCATGCTAACCACTGGCCAGCTGTGATCATAACAGAAAATCAGTTTTTCTTATATTTGTGCCTGAAATAAGCTAGGGGAAGTGAATAAGCACAAATTAAGAACTTTGAAGGAATAAATATCTTCAAAGAACTCGAATCTGTAATTTCTTCCAAGAATGGTTTTCTGATTTTAGTCACTACTTCTGGGCTTACTGCAAGGCATCTTTCCTGGGCTGGTAAAACTAGACATAGTACTACTGGAATATCCAGCAATACCTCTCCTGGGCATATACCCAGAAGATGTTCCAACTGGTAATAAAGACACATGCTCCACTATGTTCATAGAAGCCTTATTTATAATAGCCAGAAGTTGGAAAGAACCCAGATGTCCCTCAACAGAGGAATGGATACAGAAAATATGGTACATTTACACAACGAAGTACTACTTAGTTATTAAAAACAATGAATTTATGAAACTCTTGGGCAAATGGATGTATCTGGAGGATATCATCCTTAGTGAGGTAACCCAATCACAAAAGAAGTCACTAGATATGCACTTACTGATAAGCAGATATTAGCACAGAAACTTAGAATACCCAAGATACAATTTGCAAAACACAAGAAAGAGGAAGACCAACATGTGGATACTTCATTCCTCCTTAGAATAGGGAACAAAATACCCATGAAAGGAGTTACAGAGACAAAGTTTAGAGCTAAGATGAAAGGATGGACTATCCAGAGACTACCCCACCCGGGATCTATCCCTGATCAGTCACCAAACCTAGACACTATTGCATAAGCCAGCAAGAGTTTGCTGAAGGGACCTTGATATAGCTGTCTCATATGAGGCTATGCCAGTGCCTGGCAAATACAGAAGTGGATGCTCACAGTCATCTATATGATGGAACACAGGGCCCCCAATGGAGAAGCTAGAGAAAGTACCCAAGGAGCTGAAGGGGTCTGCAACCCTATAAGAGGAACAACTATATGAACTAACCAGAATCCCTAGAGCTCATGTCTCTAGCTGCATATGTAGCAGAAGATGGCCTAGTCGGCCATCATTGGGAAGAGAGGCCCCTTGGTCTTGCAAACTTTATATGCCCCAGCCAGGGCCAAGAAGTCAGAGTGGGTGGGCAGGGGAACAGGGCGGGGGGGAGGGTATAGGGAACTTTCGGGATAGCATTTGAAATGTAAATGAAGAAAATATCTAATAAAAAAAAGTGAAAAAAAAAAAAAGAAGTGGCTCTGGTTGGCATCTTCCAGGCTCCGGGCTAAGTCAGGCAGGCATCCGGATCAATAAGGCCTGCTTTCCCAGGACATTTTTCTTATCCCATAACCTCAAAAATCATTCTGTGTCACAATGATCACGACAGGGAGGAAAATAAAGAGCTGCTGAACCATCAAAGTTTTTCATAGCAAGGCTGCTTTGTTTCTAACTGTCACAGCATGATGGCTAACAGCCCTGGAACCGCCAAAGGAAGACATAGGAGATGAGCCTGAAAGAGGCTCTTCTGCACAGGAACCTTCACGGTTAAAGGAGAATGAGATTCGTTTTCTCCACATTTACTAACCAGTCTGATATTCACAGCAGATTTTTTTTTAGTTCTACTCCTAACTGAAAAAGAATGGTCTAACATGAACTCTAACACAGTAATGGGACCTGCTCGCCATTGGGAGTGAAAGAGAAGTTCCGGGGGAACCCCATCTACAAGCTACTGGGTTTAGCACCTGTCAGGGCCATTGCTGGGCTATCCACACTGTAAGCTTCCCAGGGAGATCTTCATATATATCACCCTTAGATCTGTACTTCTCACAATTGCTGACCAAGCATGGGCATGGTGGAAAAATAAGCTTTTCTTCTTATCTTTGTACGGGTTTCATTTTCCCCTCTTTGAATTGCATAAAACTTACTTGGAGAAACAGTCATTTGTAGGTCTCTAAGCACCCAGATAAGAATTGTGTTCGTTTCCACGGTTCACGCTTCCATCATGCATGTAAAGATCGTGTCTAGCCAGTTGTGGTGGGACTCAGCAGTAGGATTTGCTGAAGGTCGCATCTATAAACACAAAGTCATACTTACAAAAAAAAATGTGGTTGCCGTGAAACTTTATAAGTAAATGTTGGGAGAAGTTTCTCTTGTCTTGGGATGTGTGGCATTTGTCCAATACAGATGCCTTTTTAAAGTTTTATGACCTTGACAACTTTAATGCTTGTGAATCTTATATCCTTCCCCTGTGAAGTAAAGAAGTCTTGGCTCCCTCACGGGACTATATGAGGGTCGACTTAGACAACAGGTCACGTTGGTCATTCTCCACAGTCTGATGCTGAGAACTTAATGAGCACAGAGAAGTCACGCTGGTGCCTAACTAGAGCCTGTACCTCTATTAGAGCATCTTCCATTAGAAGGCACTGTAAAGGCTACTAGAGTGGAAAGGTAAACACAAGCCTAGTTACAAAGCCTTTGATCTACCATGGTGACCTGCCTGCAAAAAAAAGCCCATGCAATGGTGGCACAAAGCTTGTGGGAGGAACCAATTAACATCTGATTTGTCTCAAGGCCTACTCCATGAGATGGATCCCATCCCTGACACTACTAGGGTGGCCAAGAACTTGAGATTAGATAGGATATAGACTCAGGGGAAAACCAAATACAGTTGTTCTGCAAATGCAATGCAGCAATAAATTGACTCTTACAAACACTCCGCTACACTCATCAAACAGGGTCTCGCTTAGCTGTCATCCACAAAGCTTCCTCCTAGAGTAGAGAGACACCAATATAATGAGCAACAACTGAACAATGTGCAGAGAGGGAGACCCTGGAGCACTCAGTATTAAATAGGATGTCTTCGTCAACACCCCCCCCCCCAGAAGTGGAAGAGGAACTAGAAGGACTGTAAGGGGTAGGTGGTGCCATCTACCTTTGGTGGCAAGGAGCCAGTGTTCCAGATACAGCAGGACTGCCATACATAAGAACTCACACAGCCTGTGACAGCATGCATAGTGTCGGCACAGGTCTAAACCACATGTGTTCTGGGCATGAGATCAGAAAGAAGAAGGCAGCAGTCCCCATTCCTAATTGAGAAGCTATCTCTTATTGCCAATTGCTCACAAAGGAAAACCTCCTTTCTCTGAGGGAGACTTCACTGAGGATACAAAGCACACTTAAGGGCAGGCTCTATGCCCAGCAGTATACGGCCAACAGAAAATAAACTCAAAGGTATATTTGGAGATTATTTGGAGATCCTGAGATCTCATATTGCTTTGCTTGGACATATTATTTTTTTAATTACTGGTCTTCTGTTTATATATTGTGGTTTCCAATTTTGTGTTTTTATGATGTATGTGTATGTGTGTGTGCACATGCACACACATTATGTATGTTCTTTCTTTGTGTTTTTTTGTTGTTGTTATTGTTAGTTTGTTTTATTATTGTTTGTTTTTTATTTGCCTGTTTATCTTATTAAGTAAGAGAGAAAGAAGGCATAGAGTTGGAAGGGTGTGGAGGTGACAAGGATCTTGTGGGAAAAAGGGGGTGAACTATGGTCAGAATGTATTGCATGGACACAATTTATTTTCAATTCAATACATAAGAAACAGGCTGTAGAGAAACGCACTTGTGAATACAGCCTGCCTTCACACCGGAGCCTTTGCTAAATGCTCCTGTCTGCCTGTGCTGTGAAAATGGAGCCCTTGTCTTACCAGTGTCCTTTGTGAATGTCTCTTCAAACACCTCATGGTGCTGTGCAGCTTTAAGAGATTCCTGCAATTTAATTTTACCTTTCATAATGGACTAGAAAACTTTTTGAAGTCAAGCACAGGGTCCAGTCTCCCCCTTGCATCTGCGACAGCATGTGTCACCATGCTGAGCATATTGTTCTAAGGGGGGATGTCCTTTGATGGAAACAGGCCAGTTGAGGGAATCCTGTGGAAAGTGTAATCATTGATGCAGAGGTCTGCATTTGAAGTCAGATGACAGAGGACATGTCTGCATGCTGCTTCTATTTCAATGTGTATATAGATGACTTGGTTCAGCCGCAGTTCATTCAAGCTGTTGAGCCACCCGACGTGTGGCCACAGTGGGGGAGGCTCTCTAAACTGACAGTTGTTCGACAGTAATTATCAAAAAGAAATACTGCCCCAAAACTCAAGAAGCAAATGCGAACCATTTCTCCTAAATTGATGTGAAATAGCTTTATTACATTGCAAACTTAAGACTTGGCTCTCAACATTTCTGTTTCTCCAATACTGTTTGTAATTTAAAAACAAGTTTTCCCTGAATGTACTTTTAGGAGCCAATGAGATGGCTCATCAGGTAACTGCCATGCAGCCCAATGAACTAATTCTGACTCCAGAACCTACATGTAGGTAGAACGAGAAAACATATTCCTCAAGGTTGTCCTACATATGCATACTCTGGCACACATATCTAATCTTTGAAACTAAAGGGTGCAGTTTTGATACCAAATGGTAAACTGGTGGCACAGAAACACTGTGACCTAGTGTAGCAATCATTTGTTAACTCGCTCTGTGCTCCCGATGGGTCGCACGCGCACATCTGCCCAAGAGATATCTGGATTTGCGAATGAAAGATAGACAGACAGGCAGACACACACACACACACACACACACACACACACACACACCAGTTAATTTTAATATGCCTTGACTAGCTTAATGGCTGGGCATGGCTGGGTGTTTCTAATCCTTCCCCTGTTAGCAAACACTCCCCTCCAATACTCCTGAGTTAACATCTTTTAGAATCCAGATTTTACCTCTGCTAAGTCAAACACAATTGGGGAAATGGCACTTGTGGCCACTTCCCTGATTCTCACATGTTGGCAGGCATTTAGGTCTGGTCTTTCTTTCTTCTCTCCATGATGATCTCTGCTCCTTCCTCTGTCCTAGTCCCTAGCCTGCACAAATCTAAAGGTATCACCTCAGTCTATCTGCCCAGCCATTAGCCATTGGCTCTTTATTGATCAATCAAAAACCAATTTGGGACAAGGACCTTCAGTGTTTGGCCATGCAGATTCTCGATTTGGGGTGCTGGATTTAATTCAAAGCATTAGAACCAATCCCCAACAACCTAGACCAACAGGACACTCTTCAGTGATGGGGTCCTAAGTGGGAGATGAGTAGAAGATGAGAAACATAGAAGACAGGAGCACTAGGATTGGGAGGCCTTGCACCAGGTATATCTTATACAAAACAAGCTGATTAAGAAATGCAGCATCAGCTGGGCAGTGGTGGTGCACGCCTTTAATCCCAGCACTTGAGAGGCAGATGCAGGTGGATTTCTGAGCCTGGTCTACAAAGTGAGTTCCAGGATAGCCAGGGCTACACAGAGAAACCCTATCTCGGAAAAAAAAAAAATGTGCAGCATCTTATATACTGTTTTGCCTGAGAGGGGAAATGGGACAAGATCAGCAGAAAGGATCATACAGTGAAACAAAGTCATGTAGAAGCTAATTAAACATTGTTGCACAAGAAGAACACAGAGTATCTGTTTAACGTACAGACTGATCACACAGCAGCCTTGAGACTGGTAACCATAGCCTCTCTAAGGGGGAAAGAGTTGGCTTTTCAGGATCCAAAGCCATAGCTACCCCAAGTACCTGACCCCTGACTATTATTACACGTTCTGCCAAGCATATGCCTGGGTTTGGAGAAGGAGATACATCATTTCTCTATATGCCAGGAGCTTAGGGAAAGACTTGGATCAGCCCACCCCTCAACACATGAAAATAAGACTGAGTTACAACCAAAATTCCTTTATTGGGATCTTAGGCTGGAAGATAAATGGAAAGGAGACAGCTGTGGTCCAAAGAGACCAGGCTATTGCTGACTAAAGGGAGCAAGAGGCATTTATAGATTTGTTGGAGAGGGCTGAAGATTAGTAACTGTCTATTAGCAATTGGAGGGTGTCTTAGGATTTCCATTGCTGTGAAGAGACACCATAGCCACTGCAATTCTTATAAAGGAAAATATTTAATTGGGATTGGCTTACAGTTTTAGAGGTTTAGACTGTTAATATTATGGTAAGAAACACAGTGGTATGTAGGCAGATATGGTGCTGGAGAAGAAACTGAGAGTTCTACATCTTGATCTGCAAACAGCAACAGAAGACTGCCACACTAGGCCTAGCTTGAGCATATGAGACCTCAAAGCCTGCCTCCACAGTGACATACTTTCTCCAACAAGGACAGCTACTCTAAAAAGGCCACACCTCCTAATGGTACCATTCCTTATGGGCTAAGCATTCAAAAACATGCATCTATGTAGGCCATATCTATTTAAACCACTACAGAAGGATTTTAAACACATCCTGTTGGGGCACAGATGCCTTTGCGTTGAGCTTGATGAGCTAAGGGAGAGTCAACTTGACTCTCCATTTGCTGTTAACCTCCTGTTACTGGGGTCAGTTGGTGTATTGCAGAAGCTAATCTTGACCTAGTAGTTTTGCTGGAGCTTTCTAATAAGCTCTGAAAAGAGATTGAGAGGCAGATAAAGCACCAGGGTAGAGTAGAAGCCTATATCTACTACAACAGCCAATAGGTCAAGTGACCCTCTATTGTAGACTTAGACCAGCATTTCTCAAAAGATCTATATTCCTACTGCATTACTTATTAGTGTAGGACCCAAGGGTAAGGTAGTCAAGGGGACAGAAGGCTATGAACCCCAGAATTCTGGTAGCTCATTTTCTAGACATCATTCAGATGTCCAGAAGCTCCAATAATTAGAGTTTTTAGTAAAAGTCCTCTCAAGTTTTGACAAAGTTACGTAGGCAACTGTTGCTATAATTCACAAGTCACAGTTGGTATCTTATAGCAAAGGTAGTAGATAGCTGATCACAGGTGGTACAGTTGTGTGACCTTCAGAATGGAGTCAGTTAAAAAACAAGGGCAGGTTGAGGGCTTATTTGTGTTTGTCTTCAGTAACATGCATATAATCTTTGTTTGGTGGGACCATCTAAAGCTCTTGTGAATATTAGGGATATGACTCTGTCTCTTTGGCCCATTCTAGTGTTTCATTGTTTAAGTCACATTTAAATGGATGGAAAATTAAAAGATTAGTATTTAGTGGGGTTCCCTAGCTATTTGAGTATATTTGGATGTCTTTGTCGCTTTAGTTATAATATGACCACGTGCTTCCTGCAAAGATTAGAACTTGCTCTCCATTGTCTGAGTCAGTCCTCATCATCCCGCATACTTTAAAAGATGACCTTAACTAAAGAGCAAAAGTCCTTCTCTGCAAGCCTAAGAACCCACCCCTAAATCAATGGATCGTAGTGAAATTTCATAAAACCCTTATGCTTCACTCACCTGAAAATATTGGTAAATTGTTGGCTATGTTCATGACATGTTTGTGCCTATTCTAGCATGTAAAAAGTGGTGCTCGTATTTGTTTACCATCGAGGACATCCAGCAGTTGAGGGAGGTACACAGAAGACATAGATCATGCAACATAGATCATGCAGCATAAGCAGGTATTAACTGAGTACAAATACTCAGTTAAGTCATTTTCTTTTCTTTTTTTATTAGATATTTTCTTTATTTACATTTCAAATGTTACCCCCTTTCCTAGTTTCCCCTCCAAGAACCCCCTATCCTCTACCCTTCCCCTGCTCACCAACCTACCCACTCCTGCTTCCTGGCCCTGGCATTCCCCTATACTGGGGCATAGAACCTTCACAGGACCAAGTGCCTCTCCTCCCATTGATGACCAACTAGGCCATCCACTGCTACATATGCAGATAGAGGCATGAGTCCCACCTTGTGTTTTCTTTGATTGGTAGTTTAGTCCCAGGGAGCTCTGGGGGTACTGGTTAGTTCATATTGTTGTTTCTCCTATAGGGCTGTAGACCCCTTCAGCTCCTTGGGTCCTTTCTCTAGCTCCTCCATTGGGGACCCTGTGCTCCATCCAATGGATGACTGTGAGCATCCACTTCTGTATTTGCCAGGCACTGGCATTGCCTCTCAGGAGATAGCTGTAACTGGCTTCTGTCAGCAAGCACTTGTTGAAATCCACAATAGTGTCTGGGTTTGGTGGTTGTTTATGAGATGGATCCCCAGGTGGGGCAGTCTCTGGATGGTCATTCCTTCAGTCTCTGCTCCATGCTTTGTCTCTGTAATTCCTTCCATGGGTATTTTGTTCCCCCTTTTAAAAAGAATGGAAGTTTCCACACTTTGGTCTTCCTTCTTCTTCTTCAGTTTCATGTTTTTTGTAAATTGTATCCTGGGTATTCCAAGCTTCTGGGTTAATATCCACTTATCAGTGAGTGCATATCATGTGTGTTCTTTTGTGTAGTACAGAAAATGTGGTACATTTACACAATGCAGTACTATGCAGCTATTAAAAACAATGAAGTCCTTTTCAATTCACCCAAGCTCAGTTCTTTCAATTTTAGCAGTTCTATTAAGGCCTATCTTCCATATCATCTGAAAAAACACTGCCAAAGTAAAAATATGTATCTGCTTTCTTGAGAAAGAGCTACCTGAAATTATCTGACTTTTCTTCTGACTTTTCTTCATGCAATGGTCAGGGAAAGGATTCAAATATGGCAAACGACAGAGTAGGTGAAAAGCTCCAGAGATGATAGATACCACTCAGTGCTACCCACTAAACGCAGGGAACATAAACAGAGGTGATGGAGCTGATGTTTGCCTATGAATTTCTTCCTAATGGTTTATCCTAACAGTAACTTAAATTTATTTCAAGAAATCTTGTGTTTCCCTAAGGGAACACTTTAGAGGATTATGTCTTTAAACTTCAACACTCTATAAACTCTTCCAGCATATATCCTAGGAAGGCAAGCATTGTGCCTTGCCTTTTGAGAAAAGAGGAACTCTTGTACTGTTAACTCAAATCTAAAACTGTCTGACAGAAGATGCTCAGCCCAACAGGGGCTGAATATAGTAGATTAAATGCTATTTATAAAAAGCAAAGCTATGCTAATGTGCATATCTGCCCCCTACTGCTTAACAGTATTAAAGATTAAAGCCGATTGTTTTGTAAACTGAAGGGCTGTAATGGTATCCTGGGAAGTGTTTCTTGACAGTATTCCAGATAAGGTTGCTATTAAATTTTTGCTGCTATGGATGACTAGCTTGTGTCATTAGATGCTTAAATTGAGTCATTATCATTGTTATATAATGAAGGAAGAGCCTGTGAACTTTAGCAACGTTCTGCACTGTTCAAAGAAACCGTGCTGGCACTTGATTTATAGGAATGGGCATTTGCATTCTGGAAGCAGGCTGTCAGGAGTCTCAGGCATGTGTGCTGACCTCTTCATCCACCTGCTTCCAGTCATCACAGACATCGACTGGGAAGGAAGGCTAGCCTGTGGGCTAGAGCACATCTGTGGCTCTTTTTTCTCTTTGTGAAAATTAGTTTATGTGTATTGATGTTTTGTTTGCGTGTATGTCTGTGCTTCCTGCAAGCCTGGTGCCAGTAGAACTGAGAAGAGAGCATTGGATACCTGGCACTGCAGTCACAGATGCTTGTGAGTAGACAGGTGCCTACTGGGAACTGAATCTCTGTCCTCTGGAAGAGGAGCCAGTGCTCCCCTCCGGCCCCCTTTCTCCTCTCTCTTGCAGTTTAATTGTGTGAAGATGGCCAAGATCCTGGAATCTGCCTAATCCTATCAATGACTTCTTCAGACTGAAGGCCAGCCAGCCCTCTCTGTTCAGTCTAAGTTTGCTAGTTGAGAATGGTCTCAATTCCACGGACATTAGGGGGGGATAAAATGTGAGATGAAGAAGGTCATGATGCTTAACTTAGTCTTTTCTTCCTAATAAAAACAGAAAGTGCCAAGTGATAAAGTGTTGAAGAAGAAAGCATCACCTCCCTTCCCTTGTCTCGTTTGAGGCATCCAACCCATTATCCAATCGCAGAGAAAGGGTGAAGTGTCACTTCTCAAATGATGATTTCTAAGTACTGCCCATATTTCCAACGTGCTGCTCTTCCTTAGCTGTTTAAGCCATACAAGCCCAGAAACTTGATTTTCTTATTCTGTTTGCTTACACAGTAGGACTGTAATGCTTTTTTTTTTAAATATGTATATTTTAACATCCAGAAAGTCCAATAAGCTGAACTGAAGAATGAGCAGTTGGGTAGCCTTGGCAATGGTGCAGACCTTGCCATCTCCAATTCATGGCAATGTGAATCTCTTTGTTGGAACTCAGAGTCAGAGATATTTAAATGTAAATGTGCAGGGAGGTTTTTTTTTTTTTTTTTCATCTGGACTGCTCTCAAAAATGGAATCCCTCATGCATTTTGAATTGATCTACTAGCTCAAGAATACCCAAAATTCTAATCACTGCCCCTAGGTTTCTAGGTCCTTCTGATCCACATGTGCCTTATTCGGCCTCTCCAGAGAAATGGATTTTCCTCTCAGGTGTGACCTTCCCTGCACCTGTGTGCCTCAGGCTGCAGAGACAGGACTTCACACAAGCCCAGAAAGGGTTTGCTCTGCTCAGTACAGAATAGTGTAATCACACAGCTCTCTGAAGATGCTTGTGTGTGTATACAGACACACAGTTTTCCTCTCGATGGAAAGCAATTCATGACTTTGCCCATCTTTACAAAGTCTTTAGAAAACAGTGCTTGCAAGTATAACAATCTAGCCCACAATCCAAGAGCTTGTAGCTAGCCACCTCAGCTAATGCTGATTGATAAGCTCAAAGGTCAGCCTTGTTTGCAGCATTGCCAGATACACAGACCATCAGGAGTGTGGCAGACCATTAGGAGTGTGGCAGACAGTAAGTTTCAGTGATGAGGAGTCAGCTCATATCCATGTGATCCAGGGCCTGTTGGTTTGTTTATTTGTTTGTTTGTCTGTGTTTGTTTTGTGTTTGTGTTTGCTTTGTTTTTCTCAGCAGGAGCATTCTTCAAGAAAAGCATCCTCCTTCAATCTAATCCAGTCCAGGGAAGAGTGAACATGATCTTGGTAAGGAAAACAAGAAGTTAGTACACGTCTGTTTGTGTAGACTTGTCACTACTACATAACCCAAGTTAGTATGATGCAGAGTTGGGTTTCAATGTGAGTTATTTAGGCTTTGAACAAAGCTAAATGCTGAAGCAGTCAGTTGGTGCCATGGCAACAAAATCAGAAACTAGTTGGAGTTTTATGTATGTACTAGCGGTTCTTCTATAGCCGGTAGCAAGACTATGAAAACACGGGATCAATTCCCACACGTTATTTTATTTTGTTTTATTCATCGACAAATCCAACTTGAACTAAATACTTGGAAGGAAAGTTATATCATAATATGGTTTTTCTCCCTCCAGGCAACATACTAATGATGTGTTATTTATGAAATGCAACATAATGAAAAATCATTTCACTCATAAAACACTCCTAGAGGAAGATAACAGTTTTGCCGGGGTGGGTGGGGGAGGGGCTCCAGAAGCCTTATCCCTAGGTATGAATGAGGCCTTTCAGCTGGTGGGGGTAAAGTGGAAATCACACTCTGGTCCTCTTGCTTCGGAGTCTGCATTCTTAAACCCTCTGGCAGAAGGAGCCTGAGATTGACAAGAAAGATGAGGAGAGTCAAACAAGCCAGCAGAGCAGGGAGGCTGCGGACCCAGAGGCCTCTTGAAATATCTTAAGGAAATGAGTTTTCTGGGGTACCCAGTTGTTAGTCATTGGAAATTTGAAAGGCACTTATAAGAATCACCTGATGAGAAAGTCAGTATATACTTGGGTACTGGATAATATAATTTAAGAAAAGAAAAATGTTGTAGCAAACTAAGCTATAAGGGAAGGCTAACTTCACTATAATCTACAATGCAGATAATTTTTAAAACAATGTGGCATTACAAAGTTAAGCATTCACTTACCCAATGGATCAGCATTTCCACTTATGATGTAAATCCTGCAGAAATTCATGCACATAAATAGCAGCAGATATCAGTGGTGTGTTCATAGCAGTAAAATGTTCTAGACAAAATTAAATGGTTTTGAACAGGAGAATGGAAGATGAATGGCAGTGTAACCACACAATGAAATATTATATAGCAGTAAAAAATGTGTGGGTTACAGATACTATGGAGCTGATGAAGCAAAACCAGAAGGTTTCATATAACATGAACATTCTATAGACCTCTTGAATAAATAAAACATCAGCACATTATTTCAATATATGTAAATTTTATTATATATGCAGGTATAGCGGCTGCTAGAATCTCTGGTGATGAATACTCTTTTAAGTGGCTTGCTCCACTGCAAAATAGGATTGCTAGGAATTTTTCTTGAAGAGATTCTAAGCTGGTAGTTTTAAGTATTCATGGTCAGAGAACATTAAATGACAAACCTGATCCAAGTCTTCCACACTGACATGAAATTGTAAGCCCTAAAAGCTTACCTCTCGTGCAGTATAATGTTTCCCAATCTTCATGGCATGGTTTTCAGTCAGTCTCTTTGTTGATTCCTTCTCTCTCAGTGCTCTCCAGAAAAATAAATTAAAGCAGAGTCTCCAGAAATGAGCTCAATACTTCAGGTGAGACATGACCAGTGCAGACCAGAAAGAACTTACTCACCTTTGTTTTAATGTGACCAATACTTTTTGTTTTTTGGTAAGAGCTTGGTGTTGAACATATGAAGTGAGTGGAAGGATTAAAGACAAGCAAACTTTCCTCTTTGTGGGTGGATTTCTCTGTGATAAAACAGTCTTAGATCTTAGTGTCTCTAAAGTCCCAGGACGGCAAAGCTGGGTGACCAACTCTTGGTGCTAAGAGAAGTTCTCAGAACCTGGAGGAGGTGCGATCCAGTCACAGGAAGTTAGGTCACCACCAAGGCCATGCCCTTAGGATTTCAGGTCAAAGGACCAATCCTTTCTTTGCTTTCCACCCACCAGGAGGTGAGGCACTTCACCTGCAATGCACACCTCCCATGGTGTACTGTGTATCCCAGGCCCAAGGAGATACAGCCAAGTGGCCTCTAAAAAAATCACAAGGCCAAATAGACATTTTCTCCTTTTAGTTTGTTTGCTTAGACAATTTATGGATAGTTGTCTCAACAATGAATAGCTGACCAGCACACAGGCTTCACACAATAAACCAGTAACCAGTAACAGTACCACCATGGAGCCCAGGAGCAATCAGGTCTTAAGACCCTTTCTGACTGCCCCCTTCACAACGCTGTCTCCATTACCTGCTACTACCCGACTGCAGACCACAAAACCTGCCAGAAGCCAAAAGTGTGCAGCTAGAGTGCCCGCTACCTCACTACACAGTCCATACCATATTGCTGCCACCAAAGAACACTGCCTGGACTATGCAAACCAGAACTAATTGGCCAAGCTCTAAACAACGAGCCAGAAAACACATCTTGCCACAGTGATTTAACTACGTTATTGAGTTTAAAATCAATTTTTAAGAGACTGGCAATCCAATGGAAAAACAGACAATGAGCTCAACAGGCAGGTCCACAGACAAAGAAAACACAAATGGTCAATAAGTGTGTTTCAAGATGGTCAATGGGATGCAACGTTTGGGACACACACTAAAAACAACAAGTTATCTGTCATTAATTTACTTGAGGAAAAACAATCAGAAAAATGGTAATGCAGATCGGAACCTGCCTACATGTCTAGGATTAGCAATTCAGCAATCATCACTTATGTTTGAATAAATGCACTTATCTAATGCAGGGATTCCACTGTTAACAGTGAATACCAGAAGTTCATGTAACTGTACCTAATTCCTGTAGAACTGTTGGTCCCTTCAGCAAGTACTGCCTGTCCTTAAGTGATGATTAAATAAAGCACAGTGCACCCGCACAAGGCAGCTTCCTGCAGCAGCTTCAAAAGAGACCATTGACTTGTGTCTGTAATATCAAGAAGCTAAGGTAGAGTACATGGCAGACTGATACCATTCTACTCATAAAGGAACAACACATGTAAGGTCACTTATGTGTATATGTGTGTGCATATATGTGTGTATGTGTGTGCATGTGTATGTCTTTGTGTGTTGCATGAAAGTATGTATATATGTGTATATGTGTATATGCATGAGTATATGTGTGTATGCAGGTTTGTATATGTGTACTTGCCTACATGTGTGAATATATGTGTGTGCATTTGTGTATATGTGCATCTATTCATGCTGTACCTATTACACATGTTATGTATGTACAGAAAGTTATAAAAACCAAAATGACTGGAAGGGCATAGCACACATCAAACTAAGATGAAGGATGGAATTCAGCAAGAAACTTGTATCTAATCCCCTTTACTGCAATATTCAAGGACAGATAAAGAATGTATGCCAGTGTCTGAAAGACTACCAAACTCCATGGGATTTCCTTAAACAGTCATCTTATGTTAGGCATTATGTCAAGCGCTGTGTAACTTTATTAAAATTAGCTCATATATTAAAGCTCCTGTTAGGCTGGAGAGATGATTTAGCAGTCAAGGGCACTTGTCCTTGCAGAGGACCTGGGTTTTGTTCCCAGTATGCACATGGCGGCTTACAACCATCTGTAACTATAATTCTAGGGATAAGACCCCTTCTTCTGACCTTCATAGGCACCAGGCATGCATGTGGTACACACAGAGACAGGCAGGCAAAAGAACAATGTTTATATTTATTTGTTAGATAAATAAATCTAAATTTTCCTTAAAATAGAACATACATTAGCTAAATTTCAAATGCCAATTTTTACACTGAAAGTATGTTACAAACATGACAACATATGGTCTATTGTTCTCGCCAAACAATAGAGGATAGTAAATAAGATGGCATATTCCATCACCTGAAGTAAAAATATTTGATACAATCACATAAAGGCTGACAACGACCATCAGACAGATGGAAGCCATTGAAGGAGACAAGTGAGGGTACCACAGGGGTGACTATGATGAAAAACTATGTTTCTGCATGTGGGAAAAAGCCAAATTAAATCCATTTTTTGTGCAATTAATACACACTAATAAAAAGTACACCTTAAAATTATCTAAAAAGTTACAGCATTTAAACTTGAGCTGAATTTCCACACCCTGAGAACATGTGCTCATCCCATGCTCTCCCATTTGTCCATGAATGAATAGAACAAGAATCTTGGACTGGCTTCAGGCTGCCTGGGCTCTGCCACAGCTCCAGCATGAGGCACCGAGCACACTGCTCAATGGATCCTGCAGTGGGAGAAGCAAACTCCAGTTGAATAACTGCAAAGGCTTAACTGAGAGCTGTCAGGTTTTTTTCTTTTAATAGTTTTTCGTTTTCTCACACAGACTTTGTATTACTGCAATGTCACCTTCTCTAGGGCTGGTTGAAACACTAACTCACAAGACATTCTTTCTAGTCTATCAAAGCTTCCTCGGTGACTTTAAACAGAAGTGCCCATTCCCTAAGAACGGGACGGGAGAACTTAGCTCCCACTCATTATCATATTAGCAAGGAGCACCATACTACAACACCAGCAGAAACTCAAATCTATAGAGAAGCCAGTGACTAAAATTTACTGTGATCCCAGAAATAACTTGAGATTTTCCTTTATTACTATCACTACTCAGCCCTACCCAGCATTTCTTACCATCATCTCTTCCTTTTCCAACAAGTACCGCTCTGAGCCTTTCTGACACTCAAGAATTTTTTGGTCACTGTGGTATTATAAAATACATATATATGCTCTCCATCTGGAACTCTGAGTGGATGAGTGTCTTTTGTACACTAATGAGGCCACCAGTGGTTTGCAGGACCTTAGGAGCTTCAGGATTGATGCTGGTCATCTGAAAGACCAAAGCATTATTAGAGGGCTGGGACTTTCAACTCTGCATCCACCTTTGGTGAGAAGAGAGAGAACAAAGACTAAATTGGTCATCAACCATCAGTGTAATGAACCTTTGATTAAAAACCCTAAAAACCCAATTTGGAAGCCTCAGGAAGTGTGAAGAGGACAGGCCTGCATGCTGCGAGGGTAGGACACTCGAGCTCCATGGGGATGGATGTTGCTGCCCCGGAGACCTTCCAGCCTTGCCCTGGCTGTTGGTTTGTGTTCTGTTGAGCAGACTGGTAGACTTCAGTGCTTCACTGAACTCTGTGTACCACACTGGCAAACAAACTGGACCTGAAGAGGAAGTCCCAGACATGCCACACTTGTGAGTGGGACCTGAAGGGTTGTGGGACCGGATTCTTAACCAGGCTGCTCTGATCAAATGGATTGGGACTGAAGAACACCAGCCTGTCTTGGCCAGAACTGATGGCTTTCTTGGTGTGGAGAAAACACACATCCAACTTACAACCACAGAACTGTTAGATTCTATTTGAGTGTGGTTAAAAGGCAAAAAAATAAAACATTTTAAAAGGCTTTTGAACAACTCAGTACCTAATGCATTGTCACCAAATCCACATTAAATCAAAAAAGAAAGGAAGTACGGAAGGCAGGGAGGGAGGAGAGAAGGAGGAGAGGGTGAAAGAAGAAAGTGTAAAATATATTTATGGGGGCTGGTGAGATGGCTCAGTGGTTAAGAGCACCGACTGCTCTTCCAAAGGTCCCGAGTTCAAATCCCAGCAACCACATGGTGGCTCACAACCATCCGTAACGAAATCTGATGCCCTCTTCTGGAGTGTCTAAAGACAGCTACTGTGTACTTACATAAATAAATAAATATATATATATATATATATATATATATATATATATATATATACTTTTATTTTTTGAGATTGTATTTTAATTATAACATTTCTCCCTTGCCTTTCCTCCCTCCACACCTTCCTCTATAGCCCTCCTTGCTCTTGTTCAAATTCATAGCCTCTTTTTCATTAATTGCTCTTGCATATATGTATTTGCGTGTGTGTGTGTGTGTGTGTATATATATATATATATAATATTTATTTATATATTCCTAAATATAACCTGCTCATACTATATGATGTTGCTTGTATGTGTGCGCCTAGGGTTGCCCATTTGGCACAAGACAACCAGTTGGAGTGCTCTTCCCTGGGGTGCAGCACTTCTGGTCACTCCCAGCTCTCCTCAGTTGCCTATAGTTCCTTTGTAGGGTTAAGGCCTCAAGGGCTTTTCCCTGGCCAGTTTGTCATTCATTTAAAATTTCTTTAAAATGTCTTCATGTGGATATTTTTATGTCTTTTATGAAAACCATTGGAGAGGTCCCAAGATTACTTAAATTCAGATCTAAAGGAAAAATCGAAGGCCGAGAAAATATAAATTAAGATAGAATATTCAGACTAAAAGGGAAGTTAGAGCTGCATTTGTGTTCTGTGTGTCATGGAAATTGATGAAAAACTTTGTCTCCAAGCGTCTGGAAACCTTGTAATAATATATCTGTCACAAAAGCAGATATATGCCCTTTATAGTCATGGAAATAGAAGGATTCAAAGGCACTTAAAATGTTCTCACAGGCCTTAAATCAGAGGACAGTCCGGAATCTAGAAGACAATAGTTCTAGAAACCTCCATAGTATAAATACACTGACTCTTTTATAGGATTTTTTTTCTTTTTTTTTTTTAAAGTTTTGTAGACCCTTGGGAATGTAACTTGAGACCAAACTGTCAACCATAACTAATGAAAATACTTTTGAGGAAATCACGCAGGGATAACAACTGTGGTTGTAAGCAAAGTATGTCTGTTAGCTCTCTCTGACCTGAACTTACTGTACTAATCTTTCATGGTGGATCTGTGGACACTTTCACCCCAGGTTCACTGAGATATAATTGGCAAACAAAAATGCCGTATATTTAAGATTTATGAAATGATGAGTTGGCATGTGTATATATTATGAAATGATGACCATGGTCAAGTTAATTAGTATTGCTATCACCTGGCATACTTAACCACATTATGGGCACTGGTGAAAGGAATACCCAAGAGCTACATCTGTTTCTGGGTGTCTACAGGGGATTGGGTCCAGGGTTCCATCCTAAAGATGGTGCCTCTTTACATGCATTGGCAGAATGTTTGCAAATGACTCAACCACAGACTGATGCTGTAAGACATCCCTAGACTTTGCCTTCCCCCTAATGCACTGGCAATGCTGTTATTTAAAAAAAATGTTGGCTTAATAGTGTTGAGTTTGTGAACCTTTGCTCAGATACAGGCTTTTTATTTTATTTTATTTTATTTTATTTTATTTTATTTCAAATACTTTTAATCCAGTTGATTGAATGTACAGATAAAGAGGTCTGGCCATAGTCTCCTATCAAAACTGTATTATATTATATCAAAATATAATACAGTTGCATAATAGAGTTCCCATGCAGACATTAGATTCCCAGCACTCATGCATCTAACAACTCTGTAGCTACATTTTGACTGACCTTGTAGCTGTCTCCATGACTCCGCCCAACAAGAAAATCCTTCAGGGAAGGAATCTGATGCAAACCCTTACATTATCCCTTACCTTTGGGACAAGGAGCTCTACAGTCTTCAAAATGTGGCGATCACCAAATCCCAGGACAACAGCCAGGGCTACCCAGAGATGGAGGTAACCCAGTCATACATCTTTTCATCATCCCTAAAGCATGTTTGAAGCATCCATTATCCTCCATAGAAGAAGCTTCTATTTATAGTAGTAGGTGGAGGTTATCATGCATCTTGTCAAGATGCAGAAAATAAGAGACTGCAGAATGCTCAGCCCTAAGAGGAACATCTGTCTCAGACCCTCCTCTCCAGGCTCAGCAATCATTGGGAAAGAGAAGACATAAAAGATGTAGGAACCAGCGTGGGTAAAGAAACATATATAAGAAAACATATAAGAAAACAGTGTTTTCTGGACATAATAGCATAGTTGCACACATGAACTCAGAGACGGCATAAACAACACCAGTGCAAGCTCAAGCCAGACAAAATCCCAACATGCAAAGGGGGAGGAAGTCTCTCACTAAACACTAAGCACTATGACCCTCACTAGATGCAGTGATTTTGGCAACCAAGAGCTGCTGGTAGACATAGTCAGTTCTCTTGAAGGGTGCAGCGCTTGAGAGGTTGACATGCTCTAGAGAACGGCCACACACCCAAGAGTTTATGGGCAACATGAATTGGACCTGATGGGTTTTAACCAAGGGGAATGGGTGCGTAGAGCTGGAAGGAGCTGGTGACATCCACGGACTGTAATCAAAATACATATGTGAAACTCTCAGAGAACTAATTAAAAGCATTGCCAACCTGTTTCTCATTATAATTTCACTACTAGATATGGACTCTTTATGGCTACCTACACAAGGCAGTCTCAAGCAGAATTGTATTTATTTGGTCAACATGAACTTTATCTTATTCTTGGGAATTCTAGAATATGAGCATCTCTGTTGGAAATCTTGTCTTCCTCAATACTTCATAAATGTTTACACTTACTGTATATATTTTTGTTTTACATACTAAACTGTATCTTTTCTCTCCTTCACTGCAAGCCTTTCTTACAAATATCACCCAATGTTTTCCAACATTTGACATTGTTTTTCTAAATATCTTAGCACTCTACAAAACAAAAACCACTTATACATTTCTAACACATTTTTCTCTACTGATATTCTCCGCTCGAGACTCATAAACAACAAATTTATTTTTCCAAGTCCATTATGGTTAGTATATTCTTCGTGATAAATTTCATTTCTACTCAAATTTAAGCTAAAGATTTTTGTAATTTAGATTCATGCTTAGTATTGCTATGCCTCTTATGTTCCAAGGATAAAATAAAATTTCTTCCAACTCTGTATAGAAATTAAATATAGTACAATCCTTGTATGTGAAGAAAACAAGAGATTCCATATTTGGCAATTGTTTCATAGACTAGCATCCACACAGGTGTTTTCCACAGTGAGGCATTGTTCATACAGGAGCCGCTCCCAGAAGCTGTGAAAAAGACCGCCTTCATCAACTAATTGTTAATTTTTGTTAATTATGTATATTGAATATAGCATTTACTTACTATTTATTTGTTTGTTTGTTTGTTTAACTTTTTATTGATTCTTTGTGAGGTTCACATCATGTACCCTAGTCTGATCATCTCTCTATTCCCTCAAATCTGCCTTTCACCCTTGCAACCTCTCGCTCCCCCCCCCCAAAAAAAAACAAACAAACACGCACAACAGCAACAACAAAACAAAGCATAGAAAACATCTTATCATGGAAGCTGTAGTATATCACAGTGTGTCCCACAGTATATCCCTCTGTCCACACATCTTCTCTTGCAAATGTTCATGGCAATGAGCCATTGCTCCAGTTCCAGGTCTCAGGGTTCTGTGACATCATCAATGTTGAATCCTCATTAGGTCTCCTCCAAGTTGTCCTGTTGTATCCCTGTGTCATGAAGATCCTGTAGCTTTAGAACAGCAGAACCGACCCCTTCACACATCCCAGCCATTTGCAGATGATATAGATTTGGGAGTGGCCCAACTCATAGCCCTGATTCTGAGCTTGGGTGGTAGCTGAGTTGGTCAGACTTCCTTAGCTGGACCACCAGGGCAAATTCTTCACCAGGGCACTGCTCTGACTAGGACACCCATTGTCACTATCAGCAATCGTGACAGGATTGGCTCTCCTAGTCCCATGCCCTCTGGACAAGCTCACTCACATCCACACCTCCAGAACCAGCTCCACTGTGCTTCCCAGTCAAGGTATGGCCCACTCTTCCAAGTGCTGCAGCCTTCAAGGGGCAGGACAGCTCTCCCGCTCTCTCACACCCTGCGGCTGGCTTACCTGTGCCTTCACCATCAGGGTCAACTCCCCTGTGTTGTTCAGAAGAGGTGCAGGGCCCACTCTCACAATTTCTACAGCCAGTGAGGGAAGGGGAAGAGGACTAGGTCTCCAGATTTCATGATCTCAGGGCCAGCTCTCCTGACCACCTCAGGTACAAAGGGGCCGGGGAGCAGAGGGCACCACCCATGCCAGCTACCCCCAGAAGAGTGGCGAGTCCAGCTCTCCCATGTTCTTGCCCTTGGGGCCAGCTCTACTGTGCTGCCCAGACAAGTGCAGGGCCTGCTCTCCTGTGTGCTGCTGTAGGTCCTGACTTTTACGGGCGTGGGGGGAGGTGAGGGGCGATGAAGGGGAGGGCATCACCACCGCACCCATACCACTTAAGGCAGATGAGTCGTGGGACCAGCTCTCTCACACTCACAACCTCAGGGCTGGCTTACCCATAACCCCCAGTCCCTGCCTACCTCCCCCACCCGTGCCACCAGTGTGAGGTCCACTGTGCTGCACGGGTGAAGCCCAGGGTCTGCTCTCCCAAGTGCTCCCACCGATGAGAGATGGAGCCAGCCCTCCACCACACAGCATCCAGTGAAGGGTGTACAGAGCTGGACAGTGCTCAAACTGTGAGACATGCACGTCGTCCCCAGCTGCTGCCCCAACAAAGGACATCCACATGGTCTCTAGTGATAACATTAGCTACGAACATCAACCCAGACCCCTGCTGTTGCATAGCCACACACTCAGACATAGCTCTTTGCAGTAGCTCAGGCTGGGACCTCACCATGGCCCAGGTGGCAGGGCTGGCCACTCACAGCAGGCTACTCCTCTCCATTCTCGAGTCTTGCCAGTTCCACCACTCTTCATATGCTCTAGCCGCTCCACATTTCTTTCTCACCCGTCTGACCATCACATGTTCGTACATTGTGGTGGCTCCTGCTACAGGCTGGCCACTTGGTTGGCAAGCCAGTGGGTGACATCATCCATCTGGGCTGCATGGTGTAGCCATAGGCAGGTGTCTATGGCCCACCTGTACTGTGTCATACAGGGCAGATCTCTGAATGGCATGGAGGTCTGAAGGTCTCTGTCTGTCTTCCTCCTCCTATATTTTGCTTCCTGGATTTGATTTGATTTGATTTGATTTGATTTGATTTGATTTGATTTGACTTGATTTTTATGAGTCCTAAGCATAAGTCAGCTTTGGCCACCAAACCAGGCATCGACTTAGAATGAACAAAGGACTGCTGTCTTCTCTGACTGATAAAAGAACACCAATGAGGTGACTCTTTGACCCTTGCCTTGGGGACAATATTTATTTTTTAAAACATGTTTTATATCTTTGGTGACATTTTTAATGCCTTTAAAATTTTTTATAATTACAATTCCTACATTTCACCCTTCCCTTTAAACCTTCCTATACCCCTCTCCACTCACCTTCAAATTTGTGGCCTCTTTTTTCACTAGTTGTTATTTCATGCATATACATTTTTGTATATACATAGGTGTTTCTAAAATATAACCTGCTCAGTTCATAATTTTTCTTGAATGAGTGGTTTCAGGGTTGTCCAACTGGCACTGGCAAACCAATTGCTATGCTCATCCCAGAGGAAGGCTACCTCTCCTACTGCCAACTTTCCTCAGTGGTCAACAGTTGTGTGTGTGTGTGTGTGTGTGTGTGTGTGTGTGTGTGTGTGTGTCTATGTCTATATAGAGCTGAGGCCTCATGGACTTTCCTCTATCCAGTTTGGCATGTCCATTTCTATCATCATTGTTCAACTCAGGTTTGGGCTATCATTTTGGTGAGACTTTATGGGTGTAACTTCTGATATTACTAGGAAACGCAAAACCACAGCAAGGTCCTTGGCTCTTTCAATCTGTCTTAGCCCTCTTCAACAATGTTTCCTAATGTAGGGATGCTTTGTAAATATATCCCATTGGGCCTAGGCTCCACAACTCTACATATTGATTGGTTGTGGTTTTCTAAAGTAGCCTCTGACTCTTACAAAGAGAAGTTTCTTTGATAAGTGATGAAGAATACACTTACCTGTGTATATAAAGACAACTGTTTATTGTCTTAGTCAGGGTTTCTATTCCTGCACAAACATCATTACCAAAAAGCAAGTTGTGGAGGAAAGGGTTTATTCAGCTTACGCTTTCCACATTGCTGTTATCACCAAAAGAAGTCAGGGCTGTAACTCAAGCAGGTAAGGAAGGAAGCAGGAGCTGATGCAGAGGCCATGGAGGGATGTTCTTTACTGGCTTGCTTCCCTTGGCTTGTTCAGCTTGCTTTATTATAGAACCCAAAACTACCATCCCAGAGATGGCACCACCCACAAGGGGCCCTCCCCACTTGATCACTAATTGAGAAAATGCCTTTCAGTTGGGTCTCATGGAGGCATTTCCTCAACTGAAGCTCCTTTACTCCAGCTTGTGTCAAGTTGACACACAAAACCAGCCAGTACATTTATTGATTGCTGTTTGGGACTATGCTGGCTTAATAAATGTGTATTTGTAGATATATTCTCCTCCAATAACTAAAACGTGACTAGCACTGAATAGTTAGCTAGGTTCCCAGTACCAGGCATGATGTCTCTCTTGTTAAGTAGGTCATAAGTCCAATTGGAGAGTCATTGGTTACTACCAAGATGTGTGTACCACTACTCCACCTTGAAGGTTATCATGTCATGTCATGTCATGTCATGCTCTTTATTGATGTCTTTATAGGAGTCATAGCTGGGTAGGACTGTTGGTTTCCTTCCCCCTTTGGAAACTTGCTTGGGGTCTTCTGGTACTATATAATCTAGTCCTCAGGGAGGAAACATTCAGGTCAGTTGCAGCTCAGTAGTCTCTGGGCTTTGTTTCTGAAGTATATGACATCCTTGGCAATAGAAACTTATTTTACTCCTCCAAAGAACAACCAAACGAAAGAACAGGCTTTATGTTTTGGAAGTCTCTTGACAGCCCTGGCCAACAACTCAAAAGAGGGTTTCCCATGCATGTTATTTGGCTTTTTGTTAGCTGGTCTTAAGCTCTTGGGGGGAGCATTCAGTGACATTAATACCTAATAGCATCTAAGATTCCTGACAATCACAATTTTCTTTTTCTTTTTTTCTTTTTTTTTTTGGTCTGCAACCCTATAGGTGGAACAACAATATGAACTAACCAGAGAGCTTGTGTCTCTAGCTGCATATGTAGCAGAAGATGGCCTGGTCATCCATCATTGGGAAGAGAGGCCCCTTAGTCTTGCAAACTTTATATGCCCCAGTACAGGGGAACACCAGGGCCAAGAAGTGGGAGTGGGTGGGTAGGGGAGCAGGGTGGGGGTGGGGGAGGGTATAGGGGACTTATGGGATAGCACTTGAAATGTAAATGAAGAAAATATCTAATAAAAAAATTAACAAAAAAGAAATGTAAATTAAGAAAATATTTAATAAGAAAAAGTGGGAAAAAACCCACAATTTTCTTAGAAGCAGAAAGTTGATAGAGCCAGTTGCAGTAGTAAGAGCCTTTCCTAGTACAGAGAAATTGACCATGGTGTAAGAGGCAAGTGAGAGAAGGGAGGAAGGCAATGGAAGAAAGGTAAAGGAAAGGAAGGAAGAAAGGGAAGGAAGGCCCAGTAGAAAATTTATGATTAAGGCTATAATTCTGCACCATACAAAGTTTTAGTAATTCATAATAGCTTTTTGAAATAATGAAGCCAGAGGCCAGCCTTGGTTTGCACCTATGGTTGGTATTCTAGTCAGTAGAACCTATTCATAGAGTATTCTTTCCTCAGACTTACTGAGAAAAACATTGGGAAACCAAATTGTGTAAGTTGAAGGTGCACTACAGATTCTTGGTGATTTTTAAGACACAGGGTTGTGCTGGCATTGCTAACTGCAGATTCTTATCAAGCTCATAACATTTAACTTTCTCTGCACTAGATACTCAAAGGTTTATTCAAAGCTCTGTGGCTACTAGCAATTAATGCACCACATAGTAAAGAATAGAGCAGTGGCTAATCAAGAGGTACTATAAAATCTGCTTGCCCTACTAGTAAAATGCTTCAGACGTTGTAACCTAAGGATTACTTAAAGCAGAAACTGTTCATTAAGTTTCAAATAGATTGTCCAATAAAATGTCTAGCTCAATAGATGTGGTATACCTCCTTTAAAAATAAAAAGCAATAAAACTTTAAATCTAAACTACCCAAATGGGTAAAGTTCGACAAGGTAGACATCTTTGCAATAGTGTTGAAAAAAATATTCACCTGGAATTTTTTATGTAGAGTTTTAGATGTATATTTGTATATATAATAGGTACCCTGATAATATTGAAATGTTATACACAATTACATAGCTTGAACAGCCTAAAAAAATATGTCATCTTAACACTATGGTAATGCTTGATTGGCAAATTTTCTAAAAGGATAATGAGGCAACTAAAACTGATACATAACTTGGAAGTCTATTTTTGTCTCACAGTATATGTCTTAGAGGAAAATTGCCATCTCAAACTAAAAATAACCAAAATAAACATTTATTAGACATTCATCAAACATTAGACACAATGCTAAGAGATACACACACACACACACACACACACACATAACATTTAAAAGTCACAAAGCCCTTCCAAGTAGGCACTTTATTATTTCTATATTATATATAATGAAATAAAAATTAATTTAATAAGCAAAAAAGTAGCATGACTGTTTGTAAGCCAAGGGCCAAACTCTAAATCATCTGCATTAAGCAGGCAGAACAGTCCTGCCTGGCCAGCTTCCTAAGCAAATCCCACGCTTGGTTTTTTTGCAAGTTTCCAAGTAGAAGGAAAACTATTTCACCTCCAAAATAGGCTTTAGATTTGCTCATAGACAACTCTTTTGTGTTCTAAAAAGTGAAGCTTATATGACTCTAATCCCAAACGTAGAACTTTTCTCCCCTCTGCTGAATTTAATTCTGAAGATATAATAACTAACTTGATTAAACATCTGAGTAGCCTAGCACACTCCAACTTGGAAAGCCACGCTGCTGCCGTGCTTAATTCTGCTGTGAGCACCTTTGCCTTTCAGGTTAACTGCATAACCGATTAAATGCTCCACACAAAGGCAGGTGACTCTAGAGGGAAACACCCAATTATGTAGTTTCCAAGTAGTAATTATCTAAAATTAATTGCTACTCTATGAGAGTTTTGATCATACCAAACAACATTTGCAACTACAATTCCATTCCAAGGACCCTCTTTCTCAGCTTAGGCATCTAAATATCAGTTCAGGCATGCCTTCTGCCTATGGGAGATGTGTGACTTACAGTACAGTTAAACAAAGTTTTATTAACTCCAAAGGGAGTTATCTGAACAAAAACTATATATACAACAGTCTGAAAGAAATAACACTGCAAAGCCCAAGGGTACTTATGAAAAACGCATCGGACTTTTTCTGTGTCCACTTAGGTCAACATCTATGGCTTCCATTACAAAGTCTACTGCTCCTATTGGTATAACTGCATCAGGAAAATCAAGTGTTCCTTTTCTATGCCTTTCTTCAATCCCCCATCCCCTGTCTGCCATCAAAAGATAAGAGATCTAAGATTCTGTCCATTTAAACAATGAGCCAAGCCAGCCATTTCTCAAGTCTCTCAGGATTGTGGTTTTTCTGTGTTCTCTTTTTTCCAGTAAAATAGACTTTTGAAAGTGAAGACTGGAGCTGATTATCAAAGAGCCTTTGTAGTTATTAAGCACAGGAAATTTGTGTCTCCGATGCCTATCACATATTTAATAAGAAAATATAATTACTGCAAAATGGTTCTCTGTTTGAAACCAATGGCCATTTTTATCACATATCTTTTTGAAATAATGATTTATGAAGAAACATTCCCCAAAGTGTTTACCAAGTACCCTCTGGTGACAGACACAAGGGTAGGGCTGCAATCAAAAGACACTTGTCCAGGGTCTCTGACATTCTTGGCTTTAAGATGGGTATCATTAATATCAACAGACATGAAAAATATGCCTAAACTAACATTAATTTCCCTAGACTCCTGGGCAATGTTTATCTGATTTTCATAATTAAGACAGAAATGTGTACGTTTAACCTAATGAGACCTAATCTGACAGACAATCTTTTTAGTACTGACATTTCACAAGCTGGGCTAGATCAGAGCTTTCCTGGTCCACTGTAAAGTAAACAAAAGAGCTTTTAACCCTCTTGTTATCATTTTAGCGAGAAGTTTTTGGCTGATGTCCCCTCTCTAATCTCATCTGTTCCAGATCTGTCTCTTGCAAGTTAACTTCCACATCCCCACACAGTGTCCTCACTACCACCTCCTTCTGTGCCCTTTGACCTTTTCTCCGACAGGGTTCAGGCAGAAGGATAGTACATTCTCACTCCGAGCCTGAACATGGGATTATCGGAGCTGTCACAGCTTAGCAGTGGGACCATTGGTCTTCTTGGAATTAAAAAACAAAACAAAAACATGAATGAAATTCCATTTAGTTTTCTGGAGTTTCTACTTTTGATCTTGAACTAAAAATCAGTGATGCTGAAGAAACAGAGGTGTCCTGTGCATGACCTTTCTTGAACCATTTCTGCTAGAGCATCCCTTTAGTCAAGTTAAAGGGGTTAGAACTTAGTGGCTTGGCTATGCAAAAGCTACCTGTGAGCAAACATCTCCATGTCCAACTTTTTGAAGAGGGTGAATGGCAGGATGAGAGAAAAAGAGAAAAATTTACTACAGTGAAAAGCAAGGGGTTGGGAAATGATATGAACAATAGCTCTAAAAATATGACAAAAAAAGTAATGGGGTGCTGAAGAACCTTCCCACAGAGATGCTCATGCCTCCCATGCTGCAGAAGAACCAGGGAGCCACAAAAGGCTTTGACTCCAAGTGAAAGCTAACAATACACACTGCACACCTTTAAAACTGCCGTGATGACCATCTGTACCGTGCAAAGCTTTTCAGAGGAACAGACAGACAGGCTGTAAAAAGGAATTTTTAAGTTGGCATTACATTATACAATAGGGATGGAGAGACGGGTAATGGCTGTCTACATGCCAGTGAAACAGAGAGCCCAGCAGCCTCAGTTTAAAGGGGATCCCTTGGCTGTCCCAAGCTGTTGCTAAAGGCTTGAAGCCCCCATGGGGAGTTGCTCATATAGAATCCCTACTGGAATTCCCGAGAAGCTGGTGTCTCATGTCAGCAGACCATGGCAAAGAAGTAAACAAAACAATCAACGGACTTATTCAGGAGGAGGAAGAGGAGGACAAAAAAGAAGGAAGAGAAGGGGGAAGAGGAAGGTGCCTGCTTTTATTCTTGACCTGAAGGTGAGTCTTCCCACCTTAATTAATCAATTCTGAAAATGCTCTCAGACACCATAAAGGTGTGAGTCCTGAGTGACTTAAATCCTCCCAGCCAAACTGACATCAAGACCAACATCACAACATCTTTTCCATATGCCCTGCTAGTGACCTGAGAGTGTACAACTAATTAATGTGTGCCACTAGTGTGTGGTTCTAGAGTCACAGGACTCTCCAGTCTCCAAGTTCCTAGAGAGAAAGAAGCCTTAGCAAGCCCAGTGTCACCATAACAGCCTATCGTTATATCTAATTACCACTGTTCTTGCACAGAAACCTTTGTGTTTCTCCCCAGATTGAATGTGCTAAAATATCTTGATCACCATAGATCAGAAATTTCTCTGGAAATAATTTGTAAAAGACTGTCTAGGGAGTAGAATACATTTTTCAATAGGGAAACAAAATGAAAATCAGAAAGATCCATCGAGCATATGGCTAGTGTGCATTTTTTACCCCATTTGTAGCATAAAGAGATCTCAGCTTTAATCATCGAATCATTTTGGAAATCGTTTTCAAACTAAATCCAAAGAAATTATGTTAGACAAGGTTATGTTCTCTAAGCTTAGTTACCAGCACCAGGTCCCAAGCATCTCCAACTATGTGTGCAAGTACCGGAGCTTTGCCAGTGTCTCTGAGTCTCTTGCCCCCAACTCAAAGGCAAGATTTGCATAAAAAACAAGTGCAAAAATGGTAAGTACAGTATACGTTTCTCTGAGGCCCGGTGCTTGATTTATTCGAGCTGTTAACTACAGAATCCAGGGTATGCCTTTTAAATTGTTCCTCATAAGCAATCTAATTAATATCTTATCTCTGGGCAGTACAATTTCATAAACCAACCCCCAAAGAGGGGGTTCTGCTCTTTTCCTTAGGATCTGGAGAATACAATCAACATTCGTTTATAAGAATGGGAATGTTAATAAATGAAACTGCAAAAGCGCTTCATCCACTGGGGGCAAAGCCTTGCCAAGGAAAGTTATTTTACAAATGAAAAACAAAGGGCAGTTGGTCCCCAACGGCAGAGGAGAGTTCTGACGAGACCATCGTGGAAGAAGCATTCCTACACAAATGCTTACCAGAATGATCTCAAGTGCTATGACAACACATTACCTCTGAGTGCTTCTCTGGATTACTGACTCTGATTCTCAGGAGGCTATCCCGGAAGTGCATATTCTTCCCCCAAGCTTGCCCAGCCCTACCCTCTCTCTCCAGGATCTCAGACTAACCTTGAACCACATGCAGTTCTTTAATGTGGATCTGAGGCTTGAACCCAGGACCTCACACATGCTAAGTAAACACTCTGCCAACCGAGCCAGGCCCAGAAACATCTTTCCTTAAAGCTGCCCAGTGATTCTAGTGGTCTGCCGGATAGGGAACCCATTGATTGGTAGATAATGTTTGTCAGGAGGCAGATCCTAATCAACAGCTTTGGTACCCGAAGTAAGAAAGATTTATCCATGATATGTGTATGTGCCACATGTATACAAAATACCATGTCAGGGAAAGAACTGTTAATCTGAGCTATTTACACAACTGAATAATTTATAAATTAAAATTCATTTTTTAAAACAAAAGGAAAATGCTGCAGTAAACACAAATGAGACGGAAAAAAAAAAAGAAAGATGTAGATTATTGGGACTTCCTTCAGGCTTCCTGAGTCAGAAACTGTGAGGACATGGGCAAGATATTCAAGCTGCCTACAGAGCCACCAGGGTGATTCTGAGACAGGTAGATATTTAGGTGACACTTGGGCCAAAAGCCAGCAGAGGTCTGTTTCCTCATCGAGCCCTTTGTGATTTGGAGGAAACCTAAAAGCAAAGGACCTTCCTCTTTGCAGACTGTGACAGTGACTTGCAGAGAGAGCAGCATGCTGGGATGAGAGTCATGTGATTAACATGCTCAGAATCATGTGATTAACATGCTCAGAATCTGTGTCAGAGAAGAAACAGAGGCTGCACTTGAAAGAGAATGTATCAAGTCCAAGCAGTGGGCCAGTTTTTGTTTCTTGACATTCGCAAAGACCTTTTAAAGAGCTTACAGCTATATCTGCTGGGTTAAAGCAATGAAGTTAACTAATGTGTTGTTTTATTTATGTGAATTTCCCCCTTGTCTGAACAGGGAAAAGAATGAATTCTTTTTCATCCCTTAGTGCTTCCCCTTCTCCCCACCTCTTTCTGCTCCTGTGAGCCTTAGAAACAGATCTTCTACCCTAAATGATGCTACCTAGCTATCATCCTGATACAAGGAACTTTGAGTATTTCCTTCATCGTATCTCTGAGGAAGCTCTTAAAGCAACCTCCCTTATGTCCTCTCTTTCCCATTGTATAACAGGCAGACAAACAGACAGACAGACAGCTCTTTATGCACTGTGTTCATCTTTGGTCTATGTATTAAAAGAGTATAAATTTTCTCTCTCCAAGTTAATTTGCAGCCCCAGGGATAGCACTCTGTGAAGAACGCACCCCTAAACACACCTTGCTCTAGCTGTGCTCTGTACAGTTTCTTCTTTGCTCTGCACAAGTTCTGTTTTAAGTCACCTCAGCCCCCATATGCAGGGCACACCCAGATCTAGCTCAGGCACCGCAGTCCTTAGAGTAGGATGTACTGCCTAGTCTCTGTAATTAACCTGCAAGTCCATTTCCTCTCAACTGTTTGTTCTGGCCTCGCCTAGAGTCTAGGCTTTCCTAGAAAATGATTGAAAGGGACAGGTTTAAGTTCTGTGCAAACTTCTTCCCCTCAAATCTGTCTGCTGAAAGAGCTCTTGTTCCACACCAATCACAACCTACATAAGGGGCACAGTTTCTACTTCCCCCACCCTACTTAAAACTTACATGACCTCTGTGGTCTGCATGCTACTCTGGAAACTGAGAAGAGTAATGCTTATTGCAAGTCAGGGCTTCTCTATCCAATCATTAGAAGTGAATGTGGAAAGGTCCGGAGAAGGAAAGAAAAAGAAAGAAAGAAAGAAAGAAAGAAAGAAAGAAAGAAAGAAAGAAAGAAAGAAAGAAAGAAAGAAAGAAAGAAACAGAAGTTGTGTTAGTCTCCTGGAAAATTAGTGGACCGGGCAAGCTTTGCTTCTCAACCCAGATCTACTAGCAATGGGGCTCAGGGTTCTTCCCACCCGGATTTGTTTCCAGTTCTAAACGTGAATGGTGAAGATGGAGTGAAAGCAATTCCAACACATCCAACAACCACCGACAACAAAAGTCAGCTCCCATCACAAACAAATACCAGCCTGACTTCCAAGATAACAACATGCCTGGAATCGTGGACTTGGTGTAGTTCAAAAATAAATTCCATGGCCTTAGTCGGCAGCCACAAACTGCATAAGCAAGCGTTCTGGGTTGTCATTCAAAACATGAAGTGATATAGTTCGTATTCATCAAAAGGTGCATATTAAAAAGAAAGAGCATTGCAGAGGCTCGGAGAGAATGCACAGAGAGCCCACCACGGTGCTGTTAGCATAAGATAAATAAATGGCGGCCTCATCATTGTTAGCGAGGACGCATCCTCTCATTCAGAGCTAGTCAGAGTGGGGCGAACATGGAGAACTTCACTGTGCGGATCCTCTTCAAATGTGCAGACAATTTTTTTTTTTTTTTTTTGGTTTTTTTCGAGACAGGGTTTCTCTGTATAGCCCTGGCTGTCCTGGAACTCACTCTGTAGACCAGGCAAACAAATGTTTTTCTGACAGCTCAAACTCAAGCTGCAAAGGTTTCAGGAAATGACTAGGAAGAGGTTGGTCTTGGAAAACAAAGCAAAGTGATTCCTGAGTGGAGTGGCTGAAAGGGAAACCCGAGGTTGGGAGGCTCCTTTCCTCTCCTCGCAACCCCCTTCAAGGCAATCGAACTGCCGCTGAGTGGCTGCGCAGCTTTGACCTCATCCCTGCGATGAGAGGGATCAAAAGAGAGAACTGGCTTAGAACTAGTTAGCATAAAAAGATATCTGCAAACTGTAAACAGACGAGACATGACACACACGCGTGGAGATTTCTAGGAATATCCCAACTTCTGATTTGCTGTATGTCTCTAACAGCCCCTTTAGTCAGCAGGGACCAATTAGCAGGCCTCCGACACATGGGAATGAAACGCAGACTTGTGTTGATGATGCACTTAATGAGCTTGTTTGAGAAGTTTCAGATCACCCCGGTTCTTGTCAACCTCCACTTAACACTTCTACCATCATCGGTGCCTGACGATCAGAGCCCATGCCTGCAAGGCTAAGGCAGCCTTGAGTGTTGCCATTAGCCTACCTATCAAAGGCCAGAGCAAACCACCGAAGCAAGCAGATGTGGGCCCTTTCCCTCCTCTTCTCCTACTGGGAGGTTAGTGAGAAATAAAGAACCAGAGGCACCATCAGTAGGTTGCTTCCTTTGATGTATTTGCACAAATGAATAGCTGTATGCATATCACCTTGACCAGTAGATGCCTCCTGTCAGATTGGCTGATGCTCTCAGATGCCAAGAGGGAGTTTATAAACTAAGTGTTCTCACAGTCTGAGGAATCTGCAAAGCCACTCAGAATAAGCCAGTGAAGAAATCTGATGTCTGTTCTCAGGATTGCTGAACATTCTTGGGGTCTCTGTAAGAATCCAGTGTCTTTGCAGCTAGGGTGTGCAAGTCACGGCTGTCGTCCTCTCTCCAGAGCCAGGAAGGCAAGATTTATTTGTTTTTGCTTTTTATTTTTATTTATTTATTTATTTATTTTGGTTTTTTGAGACAGGGTTTCTCTGTATAGCCCTGGCTGTCCTGGAACTCACTTTGTAGACCAGGCTGGCCTTGAACTCAGAAATCTGCCTGCCTCTGCCTCCCGAGTGCTGGGATTAAAGGCGTGCGCCACCTTGTCTCGACCCTTCCTTCTTCAGCCTCCTTTCTTCTCCGACTAAGCCTGTTGCATGCCTTATGCTCCTGTCAAGTCACTTTCAAACAGAGACATGTTTGGATTTACTTACCAAGGTGTCACTGAGCACACAGCCACCTTTCCTGCCCACTGGCTTCACCTTCTCACAGCCCCTTACCACCATCTAGATGGGTGACTCTCCTCCTTCCCCCTCCCCCCAGCTCCCACTGAAAGTGGTGTCTGAACGATGCTTTCAGAACATAAGTCTTCCGGGACTTGCTCTCATCCAAAGTAGCCATCAACACAGAATGAACTGGACAGAACCAGTTTAGGACGTGAGACTGTCAATGTACGTTCTAAACACACATGGAAGAGAACATGTCCAGTGGCTGGTCCTGTTTCTATGTTGCGTTGTCACCTAGGACTTTAATGCACAATTATGTAGCCCAAGTCATGACACCAAACTAACACAGAGCAGGAACATCTCTTCTGTGATCTGAGAGCCACAGACGGTTTCTGCAGAGCCAGGGGTCTCCACGGTTAGTAATCAGTTGTGTTTGTAGCTGCCAGTTTCCCTCCTCTTTCCTATGATGTTGCTCCTCTACCCAAACCCAGCTCCAAGGTGTTCTTGATTAAAACCACAAATTCACTCATGACACCTGTATCCCAAACGCTGCCCCATTTTGTCTATATCTCTCTTTTCTGCTCATTTACAGTAGTGGAGACTCCTAAGATTTTTGGGTCTGTCCTTTGCTGTGCTACCACACCCTATGTTCCTATCACTTTTCCACACAACTGAGTCAGTATAAACTAATCTAAATTTGAACATATTCTGTGCGATATCTCAATCACAGCTCTTTCCTAAAGCTTATGAGACTCCTTTAACCTAACTGAATACTTACCTCCTCTCTCAGCATTCCTGAATCACTTATATGAGAGTTGTCTTTGGAAGTCTTAGTTTCTTGTTCATTATTTGTAATTCTCAAACCAAGTTGCAAATTCCTCATGCGAAGAACCCTGTCTTATTTCCGAGAGTATCCACCTAAATATTGAATACACATAACTCCATCTTCACTAATGATTCATCTATACTATGGGCTCTGGATGAGAAATACATTTTATGATTTCAGGAACATGCATACATCAGTACTCTAGATTTATAATATTGTTAAGGGAATGGGTCATAGGAATAGTAGCTCAAAGGTAACAACACACAGAAAGAAAACATGGCAATAGAGAAAGGGCTAGAAATCAAAATCCTGCAGAAAGGGAAGCCATACACCAGTCAAACACATGAAGAGTGTTGATGTACTTACCCTGCAAAGTGTGATCCTCCTAATGGGAGCGTTTACACGCTAGCTCCCTGGGCAGCTAGCCAAAGTGGGTGCGGCTTACTGGGTTGCCACTGCAGGAGTCCTTTCAAGCCTGCATAGTGTACACAGAACCCAAGATTTAGGATCAGTATCTCTACATATCAGCTGGGGAAAGTAAGCTGAAAACAAAACACTAAGCTGAAGATCCTAAACTTGGTTACTGGTAAAGCAGGGATCTGGGATCTGACATCCGTCCCTGGAGTTTACACAAGGTAGTGATATGTGCACAAAAAGGCTTTTCTTAATTATTCTATCTCTTTAGTATTTTTCCATAAAGGCCAAAAATAATATTGAAAAGAATCTCTAGTTGGCAAGGCCTCACTGTGAACAGAGCTGCCCTTCCCCCCTGCTGCCCTCACCCATTCAGCCCTTACCACCATCTTCCATGGATGACTTCTTCCCTTTGCACTGACTTCTACTGCAAATGTTGTCTAAATAATGCTTTCAGAATATAACTCTTCAAGGCTTGCTCGCACAAGTGTGAGCCTTCCAGCATCTGTGTTTTCAAACTTCAGAGTTCAGTGCCATCTATTGCACATATTTATATCTGTTTTTCTTAAAAATTGGTTTGAAACTCACTGACGGCAAATAAATACAATAATGAATTTAGGAAGTGGCTGAGCCTGATTCTAACCTAGAAAATGTGACTTTCAGTCAACACACATCCAAACTCTTGCTCATAACAGTGAGTTTTTCCCTTATCTCTACTGTAGTGAAACTAAAAAAAAAAAAAAAAAAAAAAAAAAAAAACCTGTTTTAATAATGTACTTTGCAGCTGTATCAGAAGCCGGATCCCCTTTCACCCCAGAAAGCACCTGTGAAAGCTGATCTGAATGTTACTCAGGGGTCTGCGCTGGGCTTTCCACTCAGCATATTGAGAGCTCATCAAAATGTAAAGTGTTTCAATTTACAAAATATTTTATTATGACTTTAATAAGCCTCATTAGATTTACAACTTGAAATAGAATAAGCTAATGTCATACTGTGGCCATTTTTTTTAAATTAGTAGCTTTAACTGGGAAACTCCAAGCTGACTTGGGCCTTATACTGCCTGACTATACCTCACCAAGCCTGCTGAGCAAGAGGGCAGAGGGAAATTCTTCTCTCTTAGATCAGCTCAGGATTCTGGGTGTAAGGACTGCACTCTTAGGACTTTATCGTCTTAACTAAGCTTTCAGATTTACTATGGCTGGGGAGAGAAGGTACAGGGTCACACGGCAGCTATGTGTGTCTGGGCAGGAGCAGAGCTGCCCAGTCCCTGCCCTACCACCAGAGCACTATCTACACCTGTGAAAAGGGAAAGCATAATGACAAATAATGCTTTAAATATTTGTCTGTCATCCACTTTATCGAATTCGTATATAAATATTATCACATGGAGTCATAAGCCTCACAAACTTAACAAACTCTGTGCAAGGTAAAGATGGAGCAGAAATTGAGGGAAAGGCCAACCAAGGACTGGCCCAGCTTGAGACCACCCAGGCCAGGAGAGAGAACCTAGTCCTGACACTATTAATGATACCCTGCTGTACTTGCAGACAAGGGTTGCCTAGCATAACTGTCATCTCAGAGGCTTTATCCAGAAACTGGTGGAAACTGATACAGAGATCCACAGCCAAATATTAAGCAAAGCTTGGGGAAAGAAGGGGAGGAAGGATTGAAGGAGACAGAGGGGTCAAAGACAACACAAGAAAACCTACAGAATCTAACCTAGGTCCCGGGGGGCTCCCGGAGACTAAACCACCAACCAGAGAGAGTGTATGGGATGGACCTAGGCTCTTTACACCTATGTAACAGATGTGCAGCTTGGTCTTCACGTGGGACTCCTAACAGCAGGAACAGGCTATCTCTGACTCTGCTGCCTGCCTTTGGATTCCTTTTCCCTAACTGGGCTGCCTTGTCTAACCTCAATAGGAGATGTGCCTAGTCCTACTACAACTTGATATGCCAGGGTGCCTTGATATCCATGGAAGGCCTCCCCTTTTCTGAAAAGAAAGCAAGGAGGGGTTTGGGGGGAGGAGAGGTTAGAGAGAGGGACTGATAGAAGAGAGGGACAGGAAGTTTTGATAGGGATGTAAGGTTAATTAATTAATTGATTAATTGATGAAAAAGCTAATAAATGCAGATTTCAGTCTTTACAATGGACTGCCAAAACAAAAGAAAATAAGTATTTTTTTATAATTGTTTAGACTGAAATGAACTTATTTCCAAGAAAATCCAGTGTGTTATCTTCTTATTACTGTGACAAAATACCCAAGACAGTCAACTTCAAAGATAAAAGGTTCATTCTGTGTTCACAATTACTGCAGCCAGGCGGGAGGGGAGGGGTGGGGTGGGGTGAGAGGCAGCACCTCTTGCTTGGGAACACTCACTAAGGCAAAGCCACTCAGCACATGACTAGGAATTCAATATGGAGGAAGGCTATCAGAGTCTCACCAGCTCAAGGTTATGCTTCCAACAACTGAAAGCTTCTTAAAAGACCCCTCCCAATGTCCCACAGCCTCTCCAGGGCACCTAGTTGGGATAGAGTCTCTGGGACACCTATAGCCACACTGGGGAACTTCGTGGAAAACATAGCAAGGTCTCATTTATGTGGGGCTTTTAAAAGTTGAAAGTGCCTGTCAAATACAGAAGTATGCTCACAGTCATCTATATGATGGAATACAGTGTTCCCAATGGAGAAGCTAGAGAAAGTACCCCAGGAGCTGAAGGGGTCTGCAACCCTATAAGAGGAACAACAATATGAACTAACCAGTACCTCCAGAGCTCGTGTCTCTAGCTTCATATGTAACAAAAGATGGCCTAGTCTGCCATCATCGGAAAGAGAGGCCCCTTGGTATTGCAAACTTTATATGTTCCAATACAGGGAAACGCCAGGGCCAATAAGTGGGAGTGGATGTGTAGGGGAGAAGGGCGGGGGGAGGTTATAGGAAACTTTTGGGATATCATTTGAAATGTAAAATAAGAAAATATCTAATAATTAAAAAAAACTTGAAAGCAATTAAAAACAAAGCATCCACCAAGGGCCAGATCAAACATGTTCAGAAATGATTCAAAGAAGATGTTTAAATAGATGAATTTTTCCATGTAGTCAAGATAATCCCCAAGTGTTCCCAAGAAAAGAGGCTTTGAACAATTTTAAAGCTAGATACAACACTGTTTGTTTTAGGTTTTTATCTTTATGTTTGTACCTTTAAGACAAGAAAAACAAGGTCTTGAAAGGGTCAGAGTGACTTGTTGAGAAAAGAAAAGAAAACACTCTGGAAATAGGTACAGAGGAAGACAGAGCAAAATGAGTCAGATACAGAAAGACAAATTGTATGCTTTCTCTCATTTTCAGGGTCTAGAAGATAGATGATAGATAGATAGATAGATAGATAGATAGATAGATAGATAGATAGATAGATAGATAGATAAACAGACAGATAGACAGATGATTGATACATAGATGACAGATAGATAGATAGATAGATAGATAGATAGATAGATAGATAGATAGATAGATAATCGATACATAGATGACAGATAAATAGATAGATAGATGATTGATACATAGATGACAGATAGATAGATAGATAGATAGATAGATAGATAGATAGATAGATCATTGGCTTCTTGAAAAGTAAAATTTATTTGCTATAAATAAACACTAAAGGAAAATTAATTAATTAATTAATTAATGCATCCAGAAATCTAGGAATTTCTAATGATGTTTGGGAATAAAGTTTATTTACAAAAGTACTGTTTGTCATGCTGATTAGACACACACATTATACTTTTAACACGGTGCAAGTACATATTGTTTTAAATGAATACATACAGACTTTGAAAGTTTCTAACAAAATTGTTTCCATTCAATATATTTTAATTATCCCAGAAAGCAAAAGCCAAAATCCCTAAAAACTAGAAGAGTCACTTAAATGATATCCCAGAACCATATAAACTCAGAAGGAAAGAGAAAAAAATCTAAGATTAACATTACAGCTATTTTATTAATTGCTCCTCAAAATGTCACATTTACATATGTTTAAGTAAGTCTAAATGCAGAACGAACCACTAAGCATTTTTAGACAAGTTTGGGGAAATTACTTACGCTCCTCATCTTTAAAAGAAAAAAAAAAACCTTAATATTCCAAGCATTGGCCTTTTTGTCAAAGATAATAAATTTGATTAAGCATATATAAATTATACTGTATTAAGCAGTAAAGTAACTGGAGACAGAGGAGTGCAGAATAGCCAGTTCACTGTATCATTTCCAAATCTGAACCTCTGCCAAGCACACATACTTCACTTGGAGACTCGAGTCTTTTTAAAGCCACTATTCATAAAAAGGTCAGTAGGTTGGCTCTTACAAATAAATCTGTAATCACTACAAACTGTCACTGGATCTGACCAAAATCATGATGAAGCCCAGTGGCTCAGACCTGTGCGTGGACACCCGCAGAATGAGGAGGAAATGCTGCAAGATGGAGGAATCCAGAGGCTGGGCCAAGACTTGCCCTGGGTCTCACAACTGAAACAACCAGCTTGGCTCTTGGCAGTCAAGACCTGAGACATCTAAGCATTCCTTAATCCATAGTGACTCGAACCCATGAACTCACTGCTTCCAAAGTAATACAAAACCACTGTATTAGTCAGCATTCTCTAGAGGAATAAAACTGATAGGATGGATGTACATATTCATTCTATTATAGATGACAAAATGTGTGTGTGTGTGTGTGTGTGTGTGTGTGTGTGTGTGTGTGTGTGCGTGCGCGCGTGCGCGTGCACGCGCTCATGCATGTGATTTATTAAAGTGGTGATAGGTTGTCATCCAGCCAGTCCAACAATAGCTGCTTCCCAGAGGAAATTCCAAGAATCTAGTACTTTGGTCCACAAGGCTGGATGTCTTAACTGGTCTCCAGTACATGCTAGAACCTCTAAAGAAATAGACTCTAATACCAGTGAGAGTGAGGACAAGCAGACAATGAGCAGAGGACTTCTTTCTCCCTTGCCCTTTATATCGGCTGCCACAAGAAAGAGTGGCTCCAGATTTAGGGTGGGTTTTCTCACCTCAAGTGATCTGGATTTAAAATGGGTCTTCCTGCCTCAAATGATCCAGTTAATGGGGAAAAAAAACACAACACCTCACAGGTGTGCCCAGCAACTTGGATTTGTTAGTAAATTTCAGTGTTGTAGTTAACAACCAAGAATAGCAACTTTGAGAACCACCATGAAGGTTCGGGGCTTAGCCTGCTGTCTCTGCTTGCTAGGAAACTCTCTAGGACATAACTACTTATTCTCCACTGCAGTGACTTTCAGCTTATCTTTCTTTCCTAGCCTACAAGAACATATGACTCATCCCTGAAAATAAGAGAGCCTTGTCTTGAGTGGTTTTTAACCAAGGGAGGTGGAAAGATACACATAAGACGTGCATCACAACCTCGTGCTGTGCCCCCACCAGGCTTTTGTCCATTCCCACCTCTTCACGACCATCAGCTGGGGGCAGGGTGAGTCTATGATACTTTGTAGTATAATATGCTGAACATATGTTTGTATTGTGAGCCCAGAAGGCTCCATGAAATAGAAGTCTTCTAAAAGCACTTCTGATGACTATGATCCTCAGGCAGTGAACTGAGTGTGTGCAACTGTGAGCTGTGTACACACACTTGTTGGGGACACACTCACTCTTCATCACTTCGGTGCTCAGGCAGCTCCAGCAGTAGACCACACCATCTTCACAATAACCCCAGAAAGAAATGGGGTTGCTTAGTAGCTCAGGGTTTGCCCAAAGTCTCATAACTATAAAGGAGCAAAGCAGAAGGAGGCATACCCAAATGTGCTCTATCAGTTCCTGTGCCAACCAGCGTTCCTGTGTCTAGAACAGAAGGAGTACACAGTGCTCCTCTCCATCCACTGAGCTGGGTACACTGAGTCTTCCTGGAGTGTGGTTGATACAGCCAGTGTCATTCCACTGAAGAAAACTGGTTTCCCCCGTTACAGAAGCTTTCGGTTTTGAATGGCTTCTTGGCTAGGGCTGAGAGTTTGTGGCCTCTTCCCTTTCAGTGCTGGGAATTTGTCTGCCTTGAATTTGTGGAGGTCTTGTGCATGCTGTCTTGGTCTCTGTGAATTCCTACGTCAGGAAGATGCTGTTTCTGCGGAGTTGTCAACCACCTCTGTTGCTTCTTCTGCTCTCTCCTCCACATAGATCACTGTGACTTGAAGAGCTGGGTATGCTATAGAGAGCCATTTAGGGCTGGGTACCCCAAAGTCTTTCTTCACTGTGTTTTGTGAGATCCAACTCTATTGATACCTTATATCTCTTTCTCCTTTTTTTTTTAACTAAAGCAAGAAGAAAGCATGGAAGTCACTCTCTGATTTTTACAGGACTGATATTTCACAAAGGGACTTGTAAGGACACATGTTCCACTATGTTCATAGCAGCCTTATTCATAATAGCCAGAAGCTGGAAAGAACCCAGATGTCCCTCAACAGAGGAATGGATACAAAAAATTTGGTATATTTACACAATGGAGTACTACTCAGCTATTAGAAACAATGAATATATGAAATTCCTAGGCAAATGGATGGATCTGGAGGATGTCATCCTGNAAAAAAAAAAAGAAATTACACTTTTTTTCAAACTGCTTGCTCTGAAACAGCTTCTATCTTTACCTGTGTTTTCACACCATTGTCAGAGCGATGTACAGATCTGTCTCAATGATCCTGAAGTCCTCCATGTGTGCCTAGCTTCTGTTCAAAATTCAGCCTTCCTGTCTTCAATTTTGTCCCCCCTAAATGACTCTTCAGAAAGGGCGTCCTTGCTTTGACTTGCGTTTCCTCCATCGTTGCTCAGTAGGAATGACCCATGGTGAATGTCAAACATGCATTACTTATATTAACTACATATTTAATATATCAAGGCCCCGAAATTTTTATGTTCCATACAATAAGACATTTATCGTGTGTCCCCCTGTCCATCATACCTAATCTTGGCACATACCAGAAAAATAGACAGAGCACTGACCTAGTATTTAAAACCTGCCGATAACTTGTCACTACAAAATCAGGTATGTGTTTAATGAGCATTAATAAGCAATAACTTTATTACTGGTTTCTGGGTACTGCATTGAAGGAGCATGGAACTGTCTTAATCAGACTCAGTCTTTGATAAAAAAGCATATCACAGGTGATCTTGTAAAGAAACATGGACTACAGACATCCATACTGCTGTGACAGCAGTGTGTGGGGCCTCTGGGTGGAGGGAGACTGGTGCACTGCTTAGTGGTTTTGGGGGACTGGTGTGGAGTTTGGGGTGTGTTCGCTTGTTGGGTTTTGGTTTTGGTTTGGGTTTGTCTAGTTGGTTGGTTTTTTGGTTTCTCTTTTTGTCCACTTGACATCAGCCAGGTCATTTGGGAAGAGGAAACTGGCTGTAGGCAAGTCTGTGGGGCATTTTCTTAATCAACGATTAGTGTATGGAGGGCCCAACCCACTGTGGTCTGAGACAGTCATAGTGAGCAAACGTGTAAGTAGCATTCCTCCATGGTCTCTGCTTAAGTCCCTGACTCCACATGCCTGCCTTGAGTTCCTTCCCTGGCTTCCCTCACCGATGGAGTGGCACCAATGTAAGATGAGTAAAATCTTTCCTAGCTGTGAACATTTGGAAATATCAATTTATTGCGAAGGGACACTTTTTTTTCCTTTGTCTTTTTCTTTGTTTTTTATATAAGTACTGAATTTCTATTGCTGTTGTTTCCTTAAGCAACCTAGTCTGAAACTAGAGCTGAGCAAGAGTATATTTCTCTCAACAGTGTCTGGATGCAGGCTGTTTTATGTCACCCTGACACTAGCCAGAGTCATTGAGAAAGAGGGAACCTTAATTGAAAAAAATGACCCCATGATATTAGCTTTCAGGCAAGCCTGTGTTGCTCTTTTTTTTTTCTTTTTGATTGCTTGCTTGATTGAGTGATTGATTGATTGACTGATTAATTGATTGACTGTTCCAGTGGGAAGGCCTAGCTCCCTGTCAGGACAGTGTCATCCTTGGGTTGGTGTCCTGTGTATTTTAGAAAGGCAGATTGAGCAAACCAGTAAGCATCATTTCATTTCTCCATAGCGTCCTGCCTCCAGTTTCCTGCCCTGTTTGAGTTCCTGCCCTGGCTTCCTGAGATGACAGAGTGTGGTGTGGAAATGAAAGTGAAGGAACTCTCCCCCCCCCCCCAAGCTGCTCTGGTTACAGTGTCCTGTCACAGCATTAGAAACCCTAATTAAGACCATTCCACAAAATAAAATGGCTACTCAATGCTCTTATTGCTGTACAGCTGTCAAAGCTGAATTGGGGCACAACAGCAAAGCCGCCCACAGACTCCACATCACATAGATCTGATCATCAGATACAAGCTGGCCTGGAGATCCTCTCATGCATATGCACAGCCTTCATTCCAGGCAGACGTGGCACCTCTCTTCTAGCCAGGCACCGTCTCATATTTCACAATTCTGCCTTTCTGGGAAACGCTGGAGACCCAAGAGTCTGGAGCTTCCTGGCAGCCTGACACCAGCTTTAGCACACATCTCACCTCCCTCCAGGGTAGATAGAGCTACTAGGTGGCCCCTCGGATATCATTGCTTTAGAAGTGGCTTGGGCAGTAGTAAGTAGGGTAGAACCACAGTTGCAGAAGAAATTCATTATAGTAAAAAAAAAAAAAAAAAAAAAAAAAAAAATTGAGATTCGGATGGAAGGGAAAGAACCAGGTTCTTTTTTGTTCCCTCAAGAACCACTGCAGAAGACCTCCTTGTCTCAGGCACACCCCTCAAATTGTCACTCCTGATTTTGGGGGGGGAACCTCTATCTTCTTATATGATGGCACATCTGGCTTATGCCTTGAGTTTTTTTCCAACTATTGCTATACTTCCAGATCTAGCACCTCTTTTATATCCTCACTTGGCCCCATCCTATCCCTTTTCTCCAGTTCAATTCTAAACGTCTCTGCACTATTCTTCCTATCACCACATACTCTCCACCTTAGGTGCTGTTGTAGGAGATTGTGAACTTTTAATTCAAAGCCTTTGGAGGTTCTCCAGCCCTTTCTGATTGATTTCTAACTCCAGTGTGTGGACATGAAGGTCTGGAGCCTACTGCTGCAATGGCAGCTTGTCAATCATTTGGGAGAGACACACTTTCCACACCTCTGCTCCATTGCACAGGCACTCTGCTTGGTCTTCTGTATCTCTACCTTGGCTTCCTCTTATTCTCTCTCATCTCCCTGAATTATCTCCATTCTGGAAAGTCCTTAGAACCCCGTTTGACTAGCCACCCTCTGTGTCCCAGAAGCACCCCCTCTCACAGTGCTCAGATTCACCTAAAATAGAATCATTTTAAGAAAATGGAAAAATGCACATTGTATTGCTAAAAGTCAGCACAGTTAATATTTTAAAATTATTAAGTAACAGTGCATAGCAATATATAAGGCATTCAGAGCTTTGGAATCTTCTATAATCATTTTAAAAGCAGAAAGTCATTTTCTACTTCCAGTTTGTTAGACCTGTGTTGGCTATTTCTAGCATAATATAAAATAAAGGCATTAGAGTAACAAAGTATATACATAATTTAGAAAGATAAAAAATGCTACTAGAAAGCAATTGTTGTGAAAAATGTTCACCCATGCTGGTAATCAAGAAATGTAAATTGGGTAATCAAGAAAATCAATGTTGGAAAACATTATGCACATTTGTCTAGCCAAAATCTTTAGTGACCAGACCTAAGGCTGATTAGAGTAAAGTTGGCATGTCTTTGATTACTTCTGTCATGAAAATTAGCACAGGCTCCCTGGACAAGAACTCAGCAATATTATTAAGAGCCCATAAAGTCATTCACACATTTTGATAAAATAACTGGGGCTTTGGCATTTAGCTCACTCAGTACCAATAGTTTTTTTTTTTTCTAACTCTACAAAATTATCAGTGGGATAACATAATATCCAAACTCTGAAAACAGTCTAATGGCTAAAGCATGTTTTGTTACAAAATATATAGTGAGGAAAGATATTTGAAAACCACCTAATCAATAATGAAATTCACACTAAAAACAGCTTATAAAGAATTCCTACAAGTTAATCACAAAAACACAGACAGAACACCGAGTGTGTAAACTGTTCTGAAACATTTTCTTTCATTTTGATTATAAAATGCACACTGGGGTGTACCATGCTAGTAAAACAGTGGTCTGGCATGTGTAAGTCCCTAGGCTTTATTACCACTATTAAAAATAGAATCCTCAAAGATTAAAACAATGTGAAGTAATATGCATTTTCAGTACATTACAAAGGTGGCTCAATGTCATTAGTTTTCAGTGACATACAAACTGAAACCAAACAAAACTGCCATTTATACTCACCAACTGACAGATATTTAGAACAAACAACAATAAATCTTGATTGTCTATAACTTATGACTCAACAGGCTGTTTTTTTTAGAATATGTTCAATCAAGAGAACTTGGAATCACTTTAGGAAACATGTATGAGAGGACCCATGGCAGCCTAAAAGGCTATAGACAGCCCAAGTATTCATCAAAAGCAAAACAGATAAGTAAATTATCGTGTAGCCCACAATGATACCCTGTACATGAGTAAAAATAAATGAACTGTACTATGTATAACAAAACCGAAAATCTATATTTAAATGTTAATCAGATATGCCATGTCATAAGAAAGTCTATCAAATATTGTTCCATTTATACATTTTTCAAAAAATGCACCACACTAAACTTATTGACTAACTACTGATTAATTGATTGATTATGGATATACTTTTATGGAAAACTACATTTAAAACCAAGGAAAACAAATACAAGATTCAGAATAAGTCCCTCTTTGGATTGTAATAAAATGGATTGAAACAGATATAGGTGCTTTGAAGGTAAGTAAATGCTTGCTTCAACAGCCTATATACTACAATTGGAATGATACAGAGATACATATTATACATGCTTTGTGCATACATACACACATACATACATACATACATACATACATACAAACATACATACATAATGATACATAGTCCTGAACAAGAATGTCAGGTGTCTTCATGAAGCAGTCCATTCAATAAATAGATAGAAAAATAGATAGATAGATAGATAGATAGATAGATAGATAGATAGATAGATAGAGGCATTTAAGTGAAAATTTATTGTATTACTCTTTAAATCTCACAATTGTAAAAATGTCATTGCATATGTATCTAGCATTTATTACTATTGTTTTTTAATAAAGAAGCAGATCACGGAATAGCAAATACTGAGCATCTCATCTATATACGAAGGTTTCATGAGCATAGAGAGTGAATGAACAGGATGGTACCAGTGGCCTGGGAAATGGCTACAGAATGACTTCTGTCTGATTGGAAAGATGGAATCTTTAGTATGGCTGTACATCATCTATTCATAGCAGAAGACAATGTTAACTTCATTCTAGAGTAAAAATAGGTATATCCATGGAGTGAGATTACGTGTAAATTTCTTTTACTCACAGAGTATTGACCCTGCACTTATTTTTGTCCCTTCCCCTGGGTATTCTCAGCACCTCCCTGTCATTCAGCACCTAAGAGAGCATTAATGGAGCTTAGGACACAAAAGAGTGGAGAAGGATAAGAAAAATCTTGGCTTTGAATTTCAAAATTGGCCATTGATGTTCCTAACAGAAGGAAAAGTTTGAAATCCATGGTGATTGATTGGCCGAATTGTATGCTTTGGAAATCACTGAAGCAAGCTGAGCTTAAACTTTATGCAGTTGATAATAGATGACGACCATTGGAGATAAAATGCCTGGCGACACTTGAAAGACCCACCACATTTCCTGTATCTCCAATGGGAGCACAAAGTAGGGCAGGGGTAGCCTTTCAATTATGAAGAGAAAAACACAGCGATCTTCACTGGGCACAGAGGCTCAGCACACCATTTGGAGTAAGCATAGACCTACAATTAAGGACATTCCTCTACTCACCATAGATCCATTTAAAGAGTCCATAATAAAATTATTTGAAAACAGTATGAGTCTAAGAAAAAAAAAACTATGAAAATATAACTGGGTAAACAGTGGATGGTTTTAGACCAAAGGAAGTAGTAATCAAGGTTTTCCCTACAATACACAATTACTATGTATAATTTCCTACAATACACTATAATGCAACAACTACTTGATGAATGTATTTGAAATTCAGTCTGCTCAATATAGAGTTGCTTATTAAAAATAGCACTTGGGAGGCAGAGGCAGGCAGATTTCTGAGTTCGAGGCCAGCCTGGTCTACAGAATGAGTTCCAGGACAACCAATGCTACACAGAGAAACCCTGTCTTGAAACCCCCCCCAAAAAAAATCAGTCATTTATAATCATGCTAAAGAATGCTAAAGAATGGTGCTGGATATATATATATATATATATATATATATATATATATATATATATATATNCATATATATATATGCATCCATATATATATATGCATCCATATATATATATATGCATCCATATATATATATGCATCCATATATATATATGCATCCATATATATATATGCAAAAGCTTTCGAGAGTTACATAGGAAGAAATTTTAACTTGTTTTACACAGTATTCAAAACAGTAGACTTTGTTACATCATTGTTGAACATATCATTGTAGTTTTCTGTCTTTGCTATGATGCTCTCTTCCCTGATTCCTGCCACTCTCCTCCTCTCACCAATGATTCCCCTTTCTGATTTCATCATCATGTTTGTGTGTGTGTGTGTGTGTGTGTGTGTGTGTGTGTGTGTGTGTGTGTGTTTCTCTGTGTGTGTGTGTGTGTGTGTGTGTGTGTTTCTCTGTGTGTGTGTGTGTGTGTGTGTGTGTGTGTGTGTGTGTGTAGGTGTGTATATAGGTATATGAGAGGTAGATGATAAGCAAATAAGTATTCTACATATCCTAATTTATTCTTCTGGAATGTGAAATTTCTTTAATAAAATAATCTCAAATAAAAGATGACATATACAGTCTTCTTAAATGCATGCTTAAAATCTGCTACTCATGAGAGAGAGTCAGACTAAAATAATTGCCAGCCCTGTGGATAAACAAGTATACCAAAAATAAAAATAAAACATACATAAAGGGGGCTAGAGAGATGGGTCATCAGTTAGAGACTGCTCTGAGTTCAGCTCCCAGCATCACATGGTAACTCTTAACTATCTGGCACTAAGATTCTGGGGAATATAATTTCCTCTTCTGGCATCCACAGTCATTGCATGCATGTGATGCCCAGACACTTAAGCAGACATAATAATTATTCATACACATAAAATAAAATAAATAAAAATAGATATTGTTTTATAATGTGATACGTGGATATGCTACTTAAAATATTGCCAATGGAAAGCTTTGAAAAACACAGTAGTAAAAATGATTCAATTACTGGAGTTAAAATAAGATGAGTTACACTGAAGAAGAGATTATAAAACTGGGACAGGCCAGAAGAAATAGAAAGACTAATGCAAAGAGAGAATGAAAGAATAGAATATAGAAAAGGAGAAAAATTTTATGTGATATACAGTGAAATTTTACAGTACAGAAATATGGCCACAGAAAGAGGGAAAGAAGGAACAGAGACAGCATTGGAAGAGATTATGCTCAGGCACTTTGAAAACCAACAGCGTTACCATGTGATGCTGGGAGCTGAACTCAGTTAAGCAAATCACTGAGCGAGACATAACTAGATATGTCATAATAAACCTCATGAAAGCCAGAGATGTTTTAAAGTTTTCAGGAGATAAATCTAGCCATCATGAAATTACTGAAGGAAAATAGTCCCCATATCAGACTTCGATATTTAAAAATTAGAAAGATCTCAAATACATAGTCTAATGAGGCACCCAGAGATCTACCAAACAAGAAACAATCCCACACAGTGCTCTGGGGACTCAGCCTCCTGGTGCAAACTCAGGGCTCCCTAACTCTTCCCTGTCACCTCTTTCAGCCATTCCTACTAGCTCATCTCCATTCCTTTAAAACTCCTTGCTGGCCCACAAAATGGAGTGCTCTCTCTCTCTCTCTCTCTCTCTCTCTCTCTCTCTCTCTCTCTCTCTCTCTCTCTCGGACTCCACAGCCACCACACTTGGCTGAGAATCAGATAAGCTACCTTTGTCCTCCTCATCATCCACCTTAGTGTCCCCAGGCTACTTCTATAACGAGCTGATCATCCCAGCACACCTCTACCCCGTCCCTGCCCCACCCCAGTCTCCTGGAAAAGATTTAGGGTCCCAACAGTTCATTCTTATTGCCCAACTCAAATACTCTTTCTAAGCCATTTCCACCCATTCTTTGGTGAGCTCCTGCCAGCCCCCAGGACACTTCCATACTAGGAACCCACAGGGTCACACTTGCTGAGTGTAACCATTTTTTCCAACCCATCTCCATGTTTTAGTGACTCCCTGTGGAGACATAAAACCACTCTCTACAGGGAGCTCACAGATGCCACATATTGCTAGAGGAAATCAATTGGAGCAACAGCAAGCAAAGAAGAGAGCACCCACCCAACAAAGGCAAGAAAGGTAGCTATACTAAGAAACAGCTCAAGCATCATAACTCCAGATATTTACATCCTAGCCCCAAAATAAAAACATGAACAACCAAGATAACATGGCTTCTCTAAAAACCAAAGAAAAGTAAAAGTCCCCAAGAAAAGTAATTTAGCAGAAACATAAGAAAAAGACTTCAAGATAGCAATTATGAATATGTTCAAAGACCATAAAAATAATATAAAAATTACTTAGTGAAGATTGTGAGCACACAAATGATTAATGAAGTAATAAAAATAATTCAAAATATAAAAGTAGAATTTAAGAATATAAAAGAATAAGAATGTAATAACTAAAGAAATATCAAAATGAAATAAAACTGGGAAATAATAACTCCAGATGTCAAACAAAAACTCAGAACTAAGCCTCATTAGCAGATTAAAAGACATGGAAAAGAGAATTTCAGGTCTTAACAACAAGGTAAAAGAAATAGCTCAGTCAAGAAAGAAGTAAAATGAGAGAATAAATTCAGGCATCAGATCCTCTCCTCCCTCTGTCCAGATCCAATCCCCACTCTCATCTCCAGCTCTTCAACAGAACATCTCCCTCCCTGACCCCTGAGCCCATCTCCTGTGAATCCTACAGATATCCCCTCTTTAAACTTCCTTCCCACCACTAACTTGCTTTTTGCCAGCCCCAACCTCCAGCAGACACCTCTGCTAACCCAAGGGCCACTCCAGTCAGGGAAAACAAGGGGGCTAACAGTGGATCTTCACCTCTCCTTTCTCCTCCTCAGATCCAATCCCCACCTCAGTCTCATCCCAGCTCTGAAGCAGAACACCTGCTGCAGCCATCTTTTCCCCCACACCTCACATGTCCTGTGGATCACAGAATCAATACAGCACAAGCAACGTCTCCACTACATCCCAGTGTTCCTACCACAGCAGGTCCGAAGTATAGCAACAAAGCTAAAGCATAGGAAAAAGACCTTAAAATTTCCAGTGTGAAAATGATAAAGGTCCTTAAGGAGGGAATAAAGGAATCCAGGAAAACACAGATCAACAGTGCAAGGAAATGAATAAAACTGTTCAAGGCTTGAAAATGAAACTAGAAGCAATAAAGAAAAGGCAAACTGAGAAAATTCTGGAAATTAAAAAATGTAGGAATTCAAACAAGACTAGAGGCAAGGTTCAAGAACAACATGCAGGAGATGGATGTGGTGACGGTACGGAGCAAGGGAAACACTCCTCCATTGCTGGTGGGAGTGCAAACTTGCACAGCCACACTAGAAATCAATTTGATGGTTTCTCAGAACATTGGGAATAGTTCTACCTCAAGACCCAACTATACCACTCCTGGGGATATACCCAAAAGATGCTCCACCATAACAGAAGGACACTTGCTCAACTATGTTCATAGCAGCTTTATTTGTAATAGCCAGAATCTAGAAACAATGTAGATTGAAGGATGAATACAGAAAATGTGGCTCATCTACATAATGGAATACTACTCAGCTATTATGAAAAATGACATCTTGGAATTTGCAGGCAAGTGGTTGCAACTAGAAAAGATTGTCTAAGTGGAGTAACCAAGACCTGGAAAAACAAACATGGTATGAATCCACGTATAAGTGGATATTATCCATAAAGTACAGGATAACCGTGCTACAACCTGCAGACCCAAAAAAGCTTACAAGAATGACCCAATAGGATTCACCTGAATCTCACTGAGAAAGAGAAGTAGACTATATATTAGGGGCAAATGGAGGGAGGAAACTGGGTGGATGAGGGAGTGAGGAGGGGAACAAAGGTTATCAGGTGACGGGAGATTGGAAGGAGAGTGTATGGAGGGGGAGGGCTCTCAGGGATGAGATAGAAACATAGAAAGATGGAAACTTCCAGGAATCTATGAGGATGACTCTAGCTAAGACTCCTAGCAGTGGAGGATATGGAGCCTGAAATGGCTATTTCTTGTCATCAGAAAACACTTCTAATGGAGGGATTCAGTCAACAAGCCAGCTACAAAACCTTAGAGCCACAATTTATCTTGCCCACAAGATGTGCAAGGGTAAAAATGGATCAGAAAATGAGAAAATGGCTAATCAAAGACTGGCACAGCTTGAAACCCATGTCAGGAAAGAGAGCCCACCCCTGACACTGTTAATGATATTCTGCCATACTTGCAGGCAGGCACCTAAGCATCACTGTCACCTGAGAGGCTTCACCTAGCAACTGATGAAAACAGATGCAATGAGAAACATTAGGCGGAGCTTGGTAAATCTTATGTAAGAGGCGATGGAAGAATCGATGAAGCCAGAAACGTCAAGGACACCATAAGAAAACCTACAAAGTCAACTAACCTAGGCCCATGGGGCTCACAGAGACTGAAGTGCCAACCAGAGAGGGTTCTGAGACAGACCTTGGTCCTCAGCACATATCTAACAGTTGTGCATCTGAGTCTTCATGTGGGACTCCAAGCACCATGAGCAGAAGCTGTACCTGAATCTATCACCTGATTTTGGATCCCTGGATCCCCTTCTCCTAACTGGGCTGCCTTGTCTAGTCACAATAGAAGAGGCCCCAGTCCTACTGCAACTTGATATGCCAAGTTGAGTTGATATCCTTGGGAGGCCTTACCTTTTTGGAGGAGAAAAGGAGAACAAGAGGATGGGGAAGGTAGGGGAGATGAGTGGAAGGGACTGAGAGGAGAGAACAGAGGGGAAAATGTGATTAAGATGTAAAGTAAGTTTATAAAAAGAGAAAGAAAGAAATGTTCAACACCCTTGGCCAAAATCAGACTACTTTAAGACTTCATCTTAAAGTGTCAGGATGGCTAAGATCAATCACATTAGTGACAGTTCATTCTGGCAAGGATGTTCAAAAGGAATACTATTCATCCATTGCTTGTAGGAATGCAAATTTATATAGTCACTATGGAAGTCAATATGGTGGTTCCTCAGAAAATTGGTAATCAACTTACTTCAAGATACTTCTATATCACTCTTGGGTATATGCCCTTGCATATACCACAAGGCCCTTGCATATACCACAAGGATTCTTGCTCAGTCATCCTCATTGCTGCTCTGTTCATAATAGCCAGAAACTGGAAACAACATAGATGTTCCTGGACAGAAGAATGGATAAAGAAAATGTCTATTTGCACAATGGAGTATTACTCAGCTGTTTTTAAAAATGGCATCATGAAATTTGTGGGCAAATGGATGGAACTAGAAAAAAAATCATCCTGGGTGAGGAAACCCAGACACAAAAATATAAATATGGTATTATTCACTTATATGTTGATATTAGCCATTAAATAAATGATAACCAACCTATCTGCCTTCTATAGACCCATAGAGGTTAGGTATAAAGAAAGGGACTAGAGATGACACATGAATCTCCTTGGGAGAAAGAAATTGAATAGATTTTTATGGGTGGGCTGGAAGTGAGGCAGGAAGCAAATGGGAGGATCTTGTGTGGAGGGAGAGGGGAGATACAGTTGAGAGAGGGGATTCAGGGAGAGACAGCTAGAACTGAGGGCCATTTGAGGGAAATCTAGAGCAGTGGAATCTCCTAGAAAATATATGAAGGTAATTCTAGCAAGATCTATTAATAATGGGGTGATGACATCCCAACTAGCCACCTCTTGTAACCAAATGAGTATTTCAGGACCAGGACTAGATTGCATTCAATTGAGTCGTTAGTCAAGTGCATCCCATGGAAATCCACAAATAACTCAAGACATTGCCAAGACAATGAATTTCTCTCTGCAAACTCATTTCAGGATCTCGTTGCTGAGGACAACAACCACACAACTCATTGAAGATGGAGCATTAGAGCTGGATCCTCCACTTCACTGGATACTATAGTATCCTTGGTGTGGGAAGGTACTCTGCAGGCTACCAAAAGAGAAACATAAACAGCAACCCAGCCACAAAAATCTTTAACCTACAATACATCCTGCTTGCAATATACACTCGGGCAATGGTGACACAGGATTTGTAAAAGTAGCCAACCAATGTCTGATTTGATTTAAGACCTAGTCTATGGACAGGACCCATACCTGGCACTGCTTGAGTAACTAAGAACGTAAGACTAGATAGCCCGGGGCATATGGTGAAGCCGAAAACTACTGGTCTAAAAGAAAACAAGTAACAATAAAATGACTCCTAATGATATTCTGTTATACTTAGATCTATGCCTTATTCATCCATCATCAGAAAAGCTTCCTCCTACAGCAGATGAAAACAAATACAGAGACCCAAAAACATACATTATGATCATGAAACCTACAGCTCTAAGGGGGTTTTCTCCATCAAATCCCTCACCTCAGGGCTCAGGGAACCCGATGGAAGAGAAAGCAGTAAGAGCATAAAAATAAGAGAGGGTAGAGAGCATCAGAGGAACAAGACCTTCTGAATCAGCCAAGCAAAGCTCATATGAACTCACAGATACTGAAGCAGCAAGGATACAGCCTTCATGGGACTGCACCAGGTCCTCTGCATATATATTATAGCTTTCAGCTTAGTATTCTCATGGGACACATGAGTGTGTGAACAAGTAGGTCTCTGGCTCTTACACCTGCTCTTGGCACTCTTTTTCTTCTTTTGTGTTGTCTTCTGTAGCCTTGATATGATTGGTTTTGTTTGTTTTATTATATTTTATTTTGTCAAAAATATATCAGGCACAAAACATACACAAAATCTGAGGTGCTATTAAAAAAAAAAAGACCAAAACAGTGAATAATATGTATAGAGGAGAAGAAATCCAGGTCAAAGGCGCAGAAAATATTTTAGCAAAATCATAGAAGAACTATTATCCTAAAGAAAGATGGGGTAAAAAGAAGATATATTCAGCAAATAAGGCAAACAAACAAAAACAGCAACAACAAAACCCTCCACATGTTCAGAATGAAGGAAAGCTAGAAAAAAATTGCAAGGGAAAAAGACTAAAAATCACATATAAAAGCAACCACATTAAAATAACTCTTTTCAACAAAGACTCTAAAAGCCAAAACAGATGTTCTATAAGTTCTGAAAGACCACAGATGTTAGCACAAATGATCATACCTAGCAAAACTATCAATCATAATCAGTAGAGAAGAAAAGGTTTTCACAATGAAAACATAAAATTTGTTAACAATTTCTTTCCATAAATCCAGGTGTACAGAAAGTATTGGAAGGAAAACTTCAATCTGAATAGAAGGTTAACTATATGCATGAGGATGCAAGAAATAAAAAATTCCAGGACAATCAATCTAATGGATGAAAACACCAAACAAAAACAGTAATTTATAAACACTTTCAATAGTGAATTTTTATATCATTGGTCTCAATTCCCAAATAAAAAGAAACACTCCTCACCATCATGGACAGATACCATCTTACAGTAAATGGATATAAAAAGTTTTCCAAACAAATGGAAATAAGAAGCAAGAGCAGGTAGCTTTTTAAATATCTGACAAGACATAGTGTACTGGCTGGTTTTGTGTGTCAACTTGATACAAGCTGTAGTTATCACAGAGAAAGGAGCTACAGTTGAGGAAATTCCTACATGAGATCCAATTTGCTTCTTGGTCATGATGTGTGTGCAGAAAAAGAAACCCTGAGTAAGACATACAGTTAAGACCAAAACTAAGAGAAGAGTCAGGGAAGAATATTACATACCTATTGAATGATAATTGAATTACTGATTATTATCATTCTAATCATTTATTCACATTAAACACAAATGCATCTGAGTTTATGAAATAAACACTACTACACTTAAAATCATAGTTATTGTGGTTGCCTCTTGCTGATACACAGGTCATCTAGACAAAAACTAAATGCTGGAATTAAATAACATAATAAATGAAATGGGAAGATCAAACATCTAGAACATTCCACCCCTAAAGAAATATACTTCCTTCTCAGTATTACATGGAACTTTTCTGAAAACTGATCACATAGAAAGACACAAACCAAGTCTCAATAGATATAAGAAAATTGAAATTATACCCTTTACCCAACTTGACCATAATGGATTAAAGCTGAATATCAACAACAATTTTTAAAAGGCAAAAAGTGAACAACTCATGAAAACCAAACTACTCACTACTGAATGAAAATGAGAACACAAAAACCCAAACACATAGAACACAACAAGGGCAGTTCATCACACTGAATGCCTCAGTTAAAAACAGGAGAGATAACATGTTAATAAGCTAGTGACATGCTTGGAAGATACAGAGAAATAATAATAAATAATACCCAAAAAGACTCACTGGGGAAAAATAATCAAACTCAAGGTTGAAATTCATGAAATAGACAAAAAAGTAAAAAGAAAAGAATCAAAAAAAAAAAAAGAAAAGAAAAAAGTTGGTTCTTTGTCAATCAATGTGATGGACAAATCCTTAACCCAAGTCAACTAAAAGATAAAGAGAGAAGAACCAAATTAAGAGAATTAGAGATGAGAAGGGGGCATTTCAACAAACACTGAAGAAACTCAGAGAATCATAGGGACATACTACAAAAAAAAAAAAAAAACCTGTATTCCAGTATACTGGAAAACCTAAAATAAATGGATAAATTTCTTTATATATATGAACTAAAACATTAAATCAAGATCAGACAAACAAGTTAAACATAAATATAGGCCATACCATAGTGAAACAGAAGCAGTAAATATGTTTCCCTGTCAAAAGAAAAAAATTCTAGGGCCAGATAAATTCAGTGCACAACTCTACTAATATTGATACTCCTCAAATTATTCTATAAAATAGAAACTGAAAAAAATCTCGAAAATTTTTATAGACCCTTTATTACCCTGATAACAAAACCGCAAGGATATCCAACAAAAATAGCTGGTGGGATTGCAAACTTGTACAATCACTGTGGAAAAAAATCTGGCACTTTCTCAGAAAATTGGAAGCAGTTCTCCCTGAAGACCCAGTTATACCACTCCTGGGCATATACCCAAAAGATGTTTCACAATATCACAAAGACATGTGTTCCACTATGTTCATAGCAGCTTATTCATAATAGTCAGAAACTGGAAGCAATCCAAAAGTCCCTCAACCAAAGAATGGATACAAATAAAAAAAAAATGTGGTTCATTTACACAGTGGCATACTATTCAGCTATTAAAAACAAGGATATCATGAATTTTGAAGGTAAATGGATGGAACTAGAAAATATCATGCCAAGTAAGATAACCCAGACCCAAAAGAACATGCATGGTATGTACTCACGGATAAGTATATATTAACCAAAAAGTACAGAATACTCATGGTACACACCTCATATTCTAAGAAGTTAAATAAGAAGGAAGGCCCAAGAAAGGACATTTCAATCCCACTTAGAAGGGGGGACAAAATAATCATGGGAGGCAGAGGGAGGGAGGAACCTGGGTAAGAGAGGGAAGGGGGGAGGGGGAAGGGAAAAGAGTGCAGGATCAGGTATTTGGGGGAGGAGACAGGAGAGAAGCCCAGAGGATCTGGAGAATGAAGAGAAATATGCAGTTGCTGGGGTTGAGGGGGTAACCTCTAGGAACTCCCAGAGACCTGGATTGGGGAAGGCTCCAAGGACTCAGTGTGGGTGACCTTAGATGAAATGCCCAACAGTGGGGATATGGAACCTGAAGAGTCCACCTCTAGTAATTAGACAGGGCCCCAGTGGAGGGGTGGGGACCTTTTAAATTTTTCAACCCAAAACTGTTCCTGTCTAAAAGAAATGCAAGGACAAAAGTGGAGCAGAAACTGAAGGAATGGCCAGACAGTGGCCAACCCAATTTTTCATTCATCCCATGGGTAGGCACCAAACCCTGACACTATTACTAACACTATGTTGTACTTGCAGACAGGAGCCTAGCATAGCTGTTCTCTGAGAGGCCCTACCAGCAGCTGACTGAGACAGATGCATATACTCATAGCCAAACATTGGGCTAAAGTCAGGGACCTCTATGGAAAAGTGAAGGGAAGGATTGAAGGAACTGAAGGGATGGCAACCCCACAGGAAGACCAACAGTGCCAACCAACCTGGATCCAGGGGAGCTACCAAAGACTGAGCCACCAACCCAAGAACAGACGCAGGCTGATGTGAGGCTCCCCCCACAGATTTAGCAGAGGGCTGTTTTGTTTGGCCTCAGTAGCAGAGGATCCACCTAATTTTGGAGAGACTTGATGTCCTGGGGGTGGGGAGGCACCCTCTCAAAAGGGAAGAAGAGGGGGGATGGAGGAAAAAAATTTGCAAGGGGGGGACCAGGAGGGGGAGAAACATATGGGATGTAAATAAATAAAATAATTAATTAAAAATATTTTAAAAATATAGACCAACATCCCTTATTAATAAAAATATAAAAATTGTAAATGAAAAAAACTTGCAAGTTGAATTAAAAATATATACCCAAAACGTTATCCACTTTTGGCTTTATCCCAGAGATGCAGGGATATGTGGGTGAATCAATCTGTGAAGGAACAAACATAATCCACACCCCTCATCCTGGACTGAGATGGGAAGGGAAGGACCTCCCAAGGAAGAACTAATAGAATATGGTGTAATGGAGAGACAAAGGAGGAACTGGAATAGGGTGACTAAATAGGAAGGGATGGAAGAGAAAGGTCAAGGAGGCAGTGCATAGAGAGACAACTAACAAAACACGCTGCTGTAGAACCTTTCTAAAATATATAACCATGCAAAAAGAATCAAAACAGAGTTACCAAATAGGGCAAAGAATGCCCCAACTAGACATCCTGTACTACAAGTAAAACCTCTAGTGCCAGGATGGAGTTACATCTTATTGAGTCATTGGCCAAAGGAGCCCCATGAAAACTCCAAAATATTACAGACTATTGCTAAGGCTATTTGCTATTCTCCACAAGCTAATGTTAAGGCTCTACTGCTTAAGACATTAACACATGCTATCAAACATGGAAAACTGAGCTAGCACCCTACTAGAAGCTTCACCCTATTGACTAGTATTCAAGGTACTCAAAAGTACTTCTCATGCTACAAGAAAAAAAAGATAATCATCGGTATTTCCCAGGTATGATATATGTAGATCACTATGATCTACCACAGTGATCTGCCTGCACGACATACTGGTACAATAGTGCCACAGATGCTGCGGGAGTAACGATCCACTTTCTGATTGGATTTAAGTCTGGATCCATGAGAGAGAATCCATATCTAAACCTGCTAGTTGCCAAGAACCTGAGACTAGATAAGTCATGAGTAACCTAATATTACTATACTAAAGGGTTATGGTAATGGAATGACTCATAAGGACATACATATACCCATAGATCAATGCCTTACTCACTATTCATCAAAGAAGCATCTCTTTGTGATAGATGGGAATTAACACAGATATCCACAACTGGACAATGTGCAGAGAATGAGAGACTTTGGAATACTCAGTCCTAACAGAGATGTCTTTTATCAATATTAAGGTATCTATGAAGACACGAAAGTGAAAGAAAGTAAAGTGAAAATTGTAAGAGTCAGAGGGGCAGTGGTGGCGCATGCCTTTAATCCCAGCACTTGGGAGGCAGAGGCAGGAGAATTTCTGAGTTCGAGGCCAGCCTGGTCTACAGAGTGAGTTCCAGGACAGCCAGGGCTATACAGAGAAACCCTGTCTCCAAAAACCAAAAAAAAAAGATTGGCCATATGCACAGGTTCACGTCAGACATGGTCTTAACTCTGAGACTGGTGCGTGAACACAGACTCCCACTTCTAACCAAGAAGCTATCTGCAATTGGTACCTGCTTGCAAAAGAAAAATCAGTTTTTTCTAATAAGACTCACGGAATATATTTAACACACCTCAGGGCAGGCCTCGTGCAATAGTTGATCAACACAAAACAACTCTATGTTTTTGTTTTCCTTTGGTTTGGCTGTGTTTGTGTTTATTTGTGTGTGTGTGTGTGTGTGTGTGTGTGTGTGTGTGTTTGTGTATGAGTGTGTGTGTGTGTGTGTGTGTGAATGAATGTGTGTGAGAGAGAGACAGAGGAGGGGGTGCTGCTTACTGTCTTGCTCCACATGGCTTTCTCAGTCTGCTTTCTTATAGAACCCAGGACTGCCAGCTCAGGCATGAGCATCACCCACCATGGGCTGGGTCCTCCTCCATACATCACCAGGCTATGCCAGTACCTGGCAAATACAGAAGTGGTTGCTCACAGTCATCTATAGGATGGAACACAGGGCCCCCATCGAAGGAGCTAGAGAAAGTACCCAAGGAGCTAAAGGGGTCTGCAACCCTATAGAAGGAACAACAATGTGAACTAACCAGTACCCCCCCCCAAAGCTGTGTCTCTAGTTGCATATGTAGCAGAGGATGGCCTAGTAGGCCATCAATCAGAGAAGAGGCCCTAGGTCTTGCGAAGATTATATGCCCCAGTACAGGGGAATGCCAGAGCCAGGAAGCAGGAATGGGTAGGTTGGGGAGCAGAGCAGGGGTACGGTATGGGGACTTTCAGGATAGCATTTGAAATGTAAATGAAGAAAATATCTAATAAAAA